>JARQOD010001387.1:0-99724 GCA_033576555.1 Oophaga sylvatica | reverse complement strand
GGTTAGACAAGAGGAAATACTGACACAGAAAGAAAATAGTATGAGCAAACGCTGGGGCCCAAACTATCTAAATAGAAAAGGATAGGAAGGGCACTTACTGCAATCCCAGAAAACCCTGAAAAACACCAACTCTACTAATTTCAAAATCACCTGAGATCACACGACCTCTACCACCTAAATTAGTTCTCTGGTGTAACAAAAACAGCAGCCACTGAAAAAACTGGAAAAACAAAAGTACAAAACACAGTGGCTGGACTAAACTGAGAGGGCAAAAGCCCCCGGAGGGGACCCAGAAGGCCCCCACAGAAGTGCAGGACCAAATGCAAAAATATAGCAAAAACACAAAAGAAGAAATTGTCTTATCTGATAGCAGGAGATGCAGACACGACACAGCAGGCTACAAGGGAAACTGGAAAGAAGATTCAGACCAGAACAATTGATCACCGGCAACCCTGATGGGAAAATGATTCCCTTAAATAAGACCAATCAGTAACACCTGATTCCCAATCCTCACTAGTACCGCTTGTAACCACCAGAGGGAGCCTCTGCTCAGAACTCATCTCAAACCCATTCACAACAATGTCCACTGGAGATGTCACTGTAGACCTGAAAGACAAAAGGAAAAAACAAGCATGCAGGTAATAACAACAACAGTTGAAGTCCAATTGGCATGGTCCAATGTTCAGTTGGAGGCATGAAGTCCTCAACAGCGGAATAGTCCAAGTCCAAACGAAAACCCATCTTCGGATTGGGGAAGCGCAACGTGCAAACACTTCCACCAACCCAATAATCCGCTGGAGAAAGTTAAAATATTACAATGTTCCAACACAGCTGGAGGAGTATATGGCGGTAGGCTCCCCGCCGTGAGCTGAGTTCAGAGACGAAGCTAAGATCATGTGACTCCTGCTCGAAGGAGCCAGCAGATGATTTGCCTGAAATGTATGTCAGCAGATAGGATGGCTGACCAGCTGAAAGGATGTCCAGGGTAAAGAGAGCTCAGCTTCTGTACCTTTTTGCCAGTTTCTGAAGCGCTGGGAGAGGCTCCTGCAGCTGTAGTCTTCGTAGACACGTCGTAGGAAAGGTAGACTTGTCTCTTGATGACGGTTGAAAGAGTCTTTACAGAACTACGGGGCAGGACTTGTTGTAAGGCCTTTAGAGACTTCTTCGCCGTCTCCCATCCTTGCTGTCTCTGAGATGGTAGCATAGTGTTCCCGTTGATATCCGGAGTAGCAAGCTGTCTCAGTGGTACCCTGCCTAGAACTGCGATGGGTGTCTTAAACCCGAGAGGACCGTCGATGCTGTTTTCAACAGGCGAGGCTCCTCGTTCGATAGCAAGTTCCTTACAGGGTGATGCTTGGGAAGTGAACGTGTCTTGTTCAACATCCGCCAGTGAGCTGAGGCTGAATTGCGTGGGGAAAACGCTGGCACCATCGGTCAGAGGTAGGCTGTTGAGAGAGGGGCTCTCACTCTGAGCACTGAAGTCTAGCACGGCTTCGGTTTGACCAGGCTTGTGATGGAGATGGGTATCAAAGGTTGGGAACATAGCAGTTACTTGCTGTGGATCCCTTGGCAACTTAGTCTTTGCTGGAAGAGAAGGTGAGGGAGCTACCCAGCTGTTATAGTTGTCTTCAGTGGGTTTGATGCTCATGACCCTGATGATCACTTTGTCTCCCTCTGTAGGTAGTGAGTTGTTGTCCTTGGTTGAAGGATCGAATGCTGTTATCTCGAGGTTGTAGTCTCGAGGATAAAGCGGACTTGAAATATCGGATGGTTGCCGTTGACACGCAGTGTCGTTTGACTTCTCCTTCATCCATTGGTGACGTGAGTATGACAGGGAGGACAAGTCGTTGTCATCCGACGTGATAACGGTTTTGTAAGAGGAGATGTCGTTCTGATTCTTTGTCTGGTCACTACAGACGTTGCCAATGATGACCCAGCCCAGCTCGAGGCGCTGGGCATATGGTTCATTGAGTAGTCCGTGGATTTGTTGACGCATCTTGTGCAGTCGTATAATGTCTCTGCCGAGGAGAATTAGGATGTCTGCCTTATCATCCAGGGGTGGCATCTCTTTGGCTATCATTCTGAGATGAGGATGCTGAAGAGCGACTTCTGGTGTTGGGATTTCTTCCCTATTGAATGGTATTTGGTTACACTCTACAAGCGTGGGTAGTGGTATCTCCGTGGCGCCTTTCTCAAGAGAAGTTATTATGAGGCCACTGGCCCTTCTTCCAGAGGTTTGTAAAACGCCACTGCAGGTGCCCAAGGTGTAGGGATAGACGTCTCCTTTTAAGTCAAACAAGTCAAAGAGTTCTGACCTTGCTAATGATTTGTTGCTCTGGTCATCCAGGCTAACGTACACCTTGACTGCCTTCTCTGGATGGCCCTTAGGATACACCCATGACAGGCAAATCTTCGCACAGGACTTGTCTCGAAGACCTTCTCCACAGACATCGGTGCATGAGGAAGATACCGCAACATGGCTTGTCACTTGGTCTGTACTCTCCCCGCCATGGCTTGTGGTGGGAGAAGGTGAAGACGCAGAGTCAGGCTGTGATGGATGGAGCGCCTGTACGTGGTCTTCGCTGTCGCACTCTAGACACTTGATGGGGATGACACAGTCCTTAGCAAGATGTTCGGTAGAGGCGCAGCACCTGAAGCATACTCCAAACTTCTTCAAGAGCTCCTTTCGTTCTTGAAGGGGCTTCTTCCTGAAACCGATGCACTTCTTCAGGGGATGTGGCAGTTGGTGAATTGGACACTGGCGATTAGGATTCTCAACCTTCTCACCTTTGTCGCTCTTATCTTGTGATACTGAAGGTGCCGAAGAACATCAGTCTTCTTGATGGACATTGGAGCTTGGTGGCTCCTGTAGTTAAGACGTGGACTGTCGTGTTTAGTAGATGAAACAGGGTCGCTGTGTTCTCCATAGGAAAAACTTGGATCAGTCTTACAGTCTGCAATATTTTCGATGAACTCGCAGAAGTAGGAAAATGGAGGGAAGGAGACTTGGTTTTCCCTTTTGTATTTTGATCCAAGCATGGCCCACTTATTTTGGATATTGGACGGCAGCTTGGAAACTATTGGGGTTACCCCATGAGCAGTGTCCAGGTAGCTGAGGCCAGGAAGGTATGGGTCTGCTTTGGTCAGCTGAAGCTCTAACAGGAGGTCGCTGAGCTCTTGGAACCTTGTACTGTCTTTATTAGATACCTTTGGAAAATCCTCTAGTCGTTTGAACAGGGCCCTTTCTATGACCTCAGGACTGCCATAGCTTCTTTCTAGCCTCTTCCATGCAGCAGTGAGACCAGCAATGGGATTACTGATGTGGACAGATTTAAGTCTCTTGACCCGATCCGTGGATTGTGGCCCAAGCCACCTGATTAGCAGGTCTAGCTCTTCAGCGGCGGTGATGCCGAGATCACTGATCGTGGTTTCAAAGGTACACTTCCAACCCTGTAGTTCTCAGGTTTATCGTCAAACTCTGTAAGACCGGTCTTAGTTAGATCGCGCCGAATCATGTACCTTGCGAGGCCAGTCATATCAGCATTCTCAGATTTTGGAAGGACCGATGCTGGCTGGATAGCTTTGTTCATACAGTCTGTGATTTGACCTGGGAATGCAGGTACGTATGGGGCAGCGTAGGCGTTCAGTCCATTAACTGGCTTAATGAGCTTAGTTTCTGCTACACATGGACTGGAATTGTGTGATTGACCGGAGTGTGGTGACTGGCCTGCATATTGGCCTGTACGTAGGATTCTGAGTATAAGATTTGGTGATTTGCAGGTTTCTGGTACATTTCGGTGCACAGAGGTGGATCAGGATACAAGATTGGCAGCGTATTGTAATTGTACTTGACCTTGGGTGCAGGATGGGAATAAACGCTCTGTGCTGTTGTCAGGGGAGCATCAGTGTGGTCAGGAAGGATTGCAGGAGCAGGGATAGCGCTGTGTTGGCTTTGTACATAGTCTTAGTACGCTTAAGAGGGTCTTCAGTATCAAAACCCTGATGTTTCAGGGGAGCATCTGTGTGGTCAGGAAGGATTGCAGGAGCAGGGATAGCGCTGTGTTGGCCTTGTACATAGTCTCTAGTACGCTTAAGAGGGTCTTCAGTATCAAAACCCTGTTGTTTCAGGGGAGCATCTGTGTGGTCAGGAAGGATTGCAGGAGCAGGGATAGCACTGTGTTGGCTTTGTACATAGTCTCTAGTACGCTTAAGAGGGTCTTCAGTATCAAAAACACTTAAACTGATGCTGTCTCTTTGGCTCTCACTGATGGCTTGTTCCAGGACCTTTAACTTTGCCATGGCTATGGCGTGTTGGCGTTCCTTCTCTAGGGCCTCTAGGGCAGCTTGTATTTTAGTGGCCTCAGTTTTCATCTCAGTTTCCTTCTCTAGGGCCTCTAGGGCAGCTTGTATTTTAGTGGCCTCTAGGGCAGCTTGTATTTTAGTGGCCTCAGTTTTCATTTCAGTTTCCTTTTGAGCAAAGGCAGCTTGTATTTAGTGGCCTCAGCTTCCGCACGTGCTTTTATGAGCTGTTCGCTGAGGGTTGAGGATTTTGAAGAGCGTGACTTAGATGTTCGCTTTGACTGTCTGGCAGAGCCAGAAATGCAAGATGACATCTCGGCTATTAGTGCGATTCTTGCCTCTGTTTTGGCTTTTATATCGCGCACCATGCTTTCTCTCTCAGAGTTAAGTTTTTGGAAAGCTTGCAGCTCTTTGCAGGTAACTGATGGGTTAAGTCTTTTTAATACTGCGATATACTGGTCTGTTATTTCTGCATAACATTGATAATCTGAACACAGTTGTGCGAGAGCTCCCTCCAGTGGTCGTTGGAGAGAAGCAGGCTGAGATAGGCTATTTATGTGGCATAAGAGTTTTTGCCATAGCTCTGCTGTTGCACGGAGAAGATCATGTTTACTGGATTTCAGATTCTCCCTTATTTTCCATGTTGGCTTTGTGAGACGTCTAGCCTTCTGACTAAATGGTGGATCAGGGTCTATGCACTCTTCCTCTGACAATGGGTCTGGCAGAGACCGTGTAGTCATTCCTTCAGCCATCCTGCTGCACAGGGAGAAGGGGAGCTGTATAGCTCTTATATGTTGAGAGCGGATGCTCTGCAGGAAGTTCTGTAGCTTTATAGAAGCTGTGGGTTTTACAGATGAATCTGAAGAGTCTTTTTTACTATTCTGTCCCCGGGGCCTGTGGCTGTAAATATGGCTCTGTGAGATGCTGGATCTCTTTCACCCTACTTACAATTGGCGACGATCGCAGATAGCTTAACTCAGCTGCCGGCACACATGTTATGAAGAATCCAGAAGAGACTTTGATTTCTTTAAGAATTCTTGTTGAATGCATACAAACAGCAGCAGGTAAAAAAGACTTTCTTCAGACAGACTGAAAACATGTGATTCTGATAAAATCAAGATGGAGAATGAAACACAGGAGAAAGAAGAAGGAAATGACATCACACCAGAAGAGGGAGACAGAGAGACAGAAGGGACAAACTTGATGTAAAGGGAGGATTTCAGCTATGCAAACACAGGGACACATAGCAACAGTAAACAATATGAGAGACTGAAATACAGCATGTAAAATGCACAGGACAGTCTGTAAAATGTCTCATTCATGGGACATAACACTGTTCCTGTCGATTCGTGTCCCAATCTTCAGCAGTGTCATCAGCCTCTGGTTCTACCACACCAAGTTCCAAATCCATTGGCAGCTTTCCTGGTCTTGCTCTCATAAGGTAGGCTGGAGTGCAGTTGGTGGAACTTACTGGTATGTGGTTGTACAGGTCGACCAGGTCAGGTAACAAGTCTGGCCACCGATTTCTTTCTTCCAGTGGTACAGATTTCAGTAAATCAATGACAATGTGATTCATCTTTTCACAAAGGCCATTGGTTTGAGGGTGGTACGGTGTTGTTCTGATCTTCTTACACCCATACAAGTGACAGAATTACTTAAACAGTTCAGCTTCAAAGGCAGGACCTTGATCAGTCAGCACCTGCTCCGGATATCCGTGTGGTCTGCAGAAACTTGCTTGGAAGGTCTTTGCTGCTGTCTCTGCTGTCAGATCTTTGACAGGGGCGACCACCAGAAATTTGGAATAGTGATCCACCATGGTCAGGGCATATGAGTATCCCGACCTGCTTGGTGACAACTTGACATGGTCCAATGCCACGATCTCCAAGGGACGAGTCGTCTGGATAGGCTGCAAGGGTGCCTTCTGACTACAGTAGTCTTTTCGTCTGAGGCCACAGGGTCCACAGTTCCGGCACCACTTCTCGATGGAGCTGCGCATCCCTACCCAGTAGAACCGACACTTCAACAGGGTCTCCAGCTTTTTCCAGCCAAAGTGTCCCGCTTGATCGTGGTAGGCTTCTAACACCATTTGGATGTTTGCTCTGGGGACCACTATCTGCCAAACCATCTCATGAGTCCTTGGGTCGACGTATCTCCTGCATAACTTCCCACGGTAGATGAACAACCGGCTTCTCTCGTTCCACAGCAGCTTTGCTGGTATAGGTGCATCTTTCTCCAAGGAGGAACCTTCCTGTCTTATCAGCTCCTTGATACGGCTGACCACTGGATCGCTGTCCTGAGTCTCCTTCCAGCTGTGATGAGGTAAAGGGGTTAACGTCTTACCACACCGCTTTCTGTAGGCTCGTTGCTCATGGATCATCCCATTTCTGTGGAACGCAGGTAGCTCAATCTCTTCCAGGTCATCCGATTCTTCCTCCGTGTCAGATTCATGCGGCATTCTGGACAAGGCGTCAGCGTTGGCATTTTTACGGCCCGCCCTGTACTTGATGGTAAATTGATAGTTTGACAGCCGAGCCATCCAACGTTGCTCCATGGCTCCCAGCTTGGCTGTTTCAAGATGCGTCAAGGGGTTATTGTCTGTGTACGCAGTGAACTTGCTGGAGGCAAGGTAATGCTTGAATCTTTCTGTAATGGCCCAGACCAGCGCCAGGAACTCCAACTTGAAGCTGCTATAGTTTTCTGGGTTCCTCTCAGTTGGCCGGAGCTTCCTGCTTGCATATGCGATGACTTTTTCTTGGCCATTCTGCTTCTGACTGAGGACCGCTCCCAATCCTTCGTTACTGGCATCAGTATACAGCAGGAACGGTTGGCTGTAATCAGGGTAGGCTAAGATTTCATCGCCTGTCAGGATCTCTTTCATCTCTTTGAATGCCTCAGCTTGTTCTTTACCCCAATGGAATGGAGGATTTCTACTCTTGAGGGGTTGTCCCACCAGGAGGTCCTGCAGAGGCGCTGCTTTCTTGATGTAGTCTTTTACAAACATCCTCCAGTAACCTGTCAGTCCCAGGAACTGGCGCACCTCCTTGAGATTCTTCGGCTCCGGCCATTTCTGGATGGCCGTGACCTTCTCGGGGTCCGGCGCTACTCCTTCGGAGCTGACAATATGCCCCAAGTACTGTACCTTTCGTTTGAGCAGATGGCACTTTGAGGGCTTCAATTTCATCCCATACTTGGACAGTGACTCGAATACCTCTGCCAGGTGCTTCAGATGATCCTCATACGTCTTGGAGTACACAATTACGTCGTCCAGGTACAGCAACACGGTTTCAAAGTTGAGATGTCCCAGGCAGCTCTCCATCACTCTCTGGAACGTTCCAGGGGCACTGCTGAGTCCAAACGGCATTCTGTCAAACTCACAGAGTCCCATTGGGGTGGTGAAAGCAGTTTTCTCCCGATCCTCCTCAGCCACAGCTACTTGCCAGTACCCACTAGTGAGGTCGAGGGTAGAAAAGTAGTTAGCCGTTTTCAGAGCAGCTAAGGATTCCTCTATGCGTGGTAATGGGTATGCATCTTTATGTGTTATGCGATTTACTTGTCTGTAATCTACACACATTCTCATGCTTCCATCCTTTTTCTTAACTAGGACTAGAGGTGCTGCCCAGGGACTACAACTATCCCTTATCACCCCGGCTTCCTTCATGTCACGCAACATTTCCTTAGTGTGCTGGAGGTATAGGCCTGTACCGCTCTTTGATGGGAGGATGACTGCCTGTAGGGATATGATGCTGTACTCCCTTAATTGTCCCAAAGTCAAGTGGGTGTTTGCTAAATACCTGTGCGTACTCCTGTACCACCCGTAGTACTCCCTGTTTCTGGTGGGCGGAAGTGGTGTCTGTCCCGACATGGAGCTGCTGACACCAATCCGCCACCTGGGTTGCCGGGTCATTATCCTCCGCTGGTTGGCGGGAGGCTAAGGACTCAGTTGTGAGAATAGAATTGTTATCTACGGTATGTAATTTAGCAACAGTGGCATAACGTGGTAAATTTACTTCATCTTCTCCCCAGTTGAGAAGTCGTACTGGTACTCTCCCATTTCTTACTTCCACTACCCCTCTAGCAGTCAAGAGTGTAGGTCTGTGCTCTGAACAATGGGGCTCTACTACTGCTTGGTAGTTCTGTCCTCTCAGACCTATTGCTACTCTACACCATATTAGCATTTCACTCATTGGGGGTATCACAATGGGGTTCGGGTCCGTTACCCGTACATTACCAATTTCACCATCTGTAAGCTTCGCTTGCTGCTGGCACATCAGGGCCCGGATCTCCTCTGGATCACTCCCTTTTGCTTTGGCTTGGCAACTTCAGCGAGCTGTTGGAGCAAAAACACAACTTCTCCCAGACAGTTACTAATTATGTTAGTACCTAAAACCACATTTAAGCCATTTTCCTCATTTACAGTCTTTACTACTAAGAGCCCTGATCCTCCAGCTCCACTCTGCCCACCTTTACGTCCACGTTTTTGGCTCCGAGTATTTCAACAGGGAGACCATTAGAGGCGTACACCGCAAAGTCAGGGCTCGGGGGCTGGAGACTGTCCATGGACCAAAACTTATTATAAAGGACATCAGGTATGATGGTCACCTGAGATCCAGTGTCTAGCAGTGCAGGGATTGCGATCCCGTCCAGTATGATGGACAGGTAGGGTCTTCCTCCCACAAACCTGCGGTTCCAGTCTAAGGGGCCTGATGAGTCTACTCCTGGGTGTTGGCCCTCGGACCCAGGATCTGCTCGTTTAAAGGACACTGCTGAGCCAGATGACCTTTTCTGTTGCAACGGTAGCAGATGATCTCTCGGCGAGGATGGTGCTGATCAGGGGTCGTTCCTGGGGGTGGCGTTGTCCTCCTCCGGTGAGGCGACGTCCTCCATTTCCTCCGGTTCATCCAATGGACATCCTCTGGGCAGTCGGCTAGCAGGATCTTTCCTCCTTCCTCCTTCCGCAGTTGCAGGGCACTCATTACAGTGGCCAGGTTTTTAGTCAGCTGGCGCACTTCTGAGCGCAGACAGTCCAACTCAGTAGGGGGCGCCACCTGCGTTTTGGCTTCTGCCACCAGCGGGGAAAAGGTGGATACTGCCGGCTTTAGAGTGGCTTCACCCGGGTGATACTGAGCTGCCACCTCAGTTTTTTCCAGGGGTCGCAGTCCTTTTATAGCCATATCCTTTAGGGCATCAAAGGTAGCATCAGGATGATCCAAGGACCACCAGTTCACAGTCCTGCCTTCCGCTTGGGACCTCAGTCCCCGTACAAATTGTTCCTTCAACATTTTGCTTTCATCAATGGCACTTATAGGGTTAACCTGTTTGAGAGCTCACAGGGCCCCCTGTAGTCGGCAGGCGTAGTCCCTAATACTGTCACCTGGTCTCTGAGAGCATTGGTAAAATGCCATCCGGAGATCTGTTTCTGTGCGGTCCTCAAAGATGGCTGTAGCTTTAAGAGTATCGCAGACACCGACTCCTGGTCTGCAGCTGTCCAAGTCTCTACTTCTCTCTCAGCCGCACCAGCTAACTGTCCTATTACCACAGCAGCTCTTTGCTTCTCTGTCATTGAGTACATTTCCAGTACACTGCATATTTTCCGTTTAAACCCTGGCAGGGTGTCTGGCTTGCCGCTGTACTGAGGGAGCCACTTCGCTCCTGGCATGTATGGGAGCGTCAGCGGTATTATCGGGACCACAGGACCAGGTGAGGGGCCCACATTTCCATCCTGCGCTACAACGCCAAGCGGTAAGTCATTGGGGCCACCGGCCGGGGCCGCGCTGTCTGCCGGCTGCTGCGACATGTTTGCGCCCCCCTCTTTAATCGGAGCCTACCTTCTCCAAAGGCTGCAGCTCTACAGACACAGCGGTGGAGACAGGACCTGAGTCGCTGGCGCTCTGATGTCAGAGCGTTCACTGCAGCTCTCACAGGACCTGTCGCCGCGTCAGCGTTGGGGGCGTGTTCAGGAAACAGCGCGCTCTTTCAGGTACGCCCACAAATGCACGCCCACCTTCTTTACCAGCGCCTCAGGGTGCGAATATGGTGGCAAAATGGCGGTAAATGGCGCCAAAAATGACAAAACAGCAAACAGTCTTTTCTGCACAAAACAGTCAATATAGGCAACACAGGACTCACAATTTGCAAGCTTCTTATCCTGTTCGTGACGCCAAAGATGACGCGCACCACATTGGTGGTACCAGGGCTATGGGGTACTCGGCACCAAGCCCATGGAAGTCTATGGGAGTTGTCACTGGCAGCAGAGCTCGGTCCGTGGCCCTGGCGGTCATGCAATGGGGGAATATTTACAGGGGATTGTAGTTATAGTTCGTGACGCCACCTGTGGTTTCTGATCTGATTGACCAGCGCTGCAGGGTAGATCTCTGGGGATGTTATGGCAGCTAGGTGTTAAGTCCCCCACAGGAGGGACTGGTCCCTCAAAGTCAATGGTGGTGATGCAGGGTGCAGATAAGAAGTCAGTCACACACAATGCAGTCTCTTTCCATACCTTTACTTGTAGATGTTGCAGGTATGTCCCGGGAAGCTGGTCAGGTTGGAGAATGCACATTCAGGAAAACTGTTGAGCAGGTTAGAGGCCTCCTTTATCCTTTTTCTGTGTGTGAGTACAACTTGCATAAAGTCAAGTGCAACTCTTTTAATAGCAACTACGCCCGGCCAACATTGTGGTGGAGTCTTCTGTTGAATAGAACTAGTCTTTGGTGCAGGGCCCTGCTAGACTGTTGTTCTTCCTGACCCCGGTTACGTATCGGCACTTAGGGCTACCTTCTGTGACTTGAAGTCCAGAAAGGCCTCCGGTTTTTCTTATTACTAGGCGTGAAGCACTAGCATCGCTTCGGACCCCGGTGTCCGGTTAACTGAGTGAGGGTGATTTGTCCCTTTGTCACTCTTGCTTCTCCACTCGCCCTTCGCCCTGCTCTCGCCCTTAACATAAGCACGTGTAGCAATGGTATAAAGATCAGCTTTCCTTCAGTGCTCACTGACCTGTTCTCAGTTGACTCGTTGGTATAACTGCTGTAATTCCTTTCCTTCTTTCCTTCACAGAACTCTGTCCAGAGCAGCTCACAGGACGCTTCGTCAGACTGTATTTACGCTGTAGCTCTGAGAGTCACCTTCCACTTTCTTAGGAACACAGGCAGCTTGTTCAGAGTAGCAGGTTAAGGGTAGCTCTGACTAGGCTAAGATGATTCACTTCACCCGTACTAGCCTCCACTTTCTTATCAGATGAGCTACACAAGCTCTGTGTGGGTTCAGTCTTCTCTCCTCTCCCTCCAAGACTAATCTGATCTTCTCTGTCCAAAGACAGGAACTTGAATCTCTTCTGTCTAGCTCAGGCTGAGCTCTGACTGGAATGACTCACTATTGCTATGTCACACTACTAAATAGTCTGATATGCCTCTAGTGGCAATGCTGAGAAGTGTGCGTGAATGAATATCAAGCTTTACAGTTACCTTCCTGTGCATTTTCCAGGAGACATGTGTGCCTTGCGAAGCTGGGCCACACAACTGCTCCGGTGTTGGTACAGCCAGATCCGTCCAAACCATTTATTGTGGAAGTGGACGCCTCTGAGGTGGGGGTGGGTGCTGTGTTGTCCCAAGGTCCTGCCACTCTGACCAACCTCAGACCATGTGCTTTTTTTTCCAGGAAATTCTCTGCTGCTGAGAGGAATTACGATGTTAGCAATAGAGAGCTTCTTGCGGTCAAGTTAGCGTTTGAAGAATGGAGGCACTTTTTGGAGGGGGCCAGTCACTCGGTTACTGTGATTACCGACCACAAAAATTTATCATATATTGAGTCTGCTAAGAGACTAACACCCAGACAGGCCCATTGGTCACTTTTTTTTTCCCGTTTTCAGTTTACTATTACGTTTCGTCCGGGGTCAAAGAATATCAAGGCTGATGCCTTATCTCGCAGTTTTCATCCGGTGTCTCCCCCTGAGCCACCTTCCTCCATTCTTCAACCTGGGGTTGTGTTGGCAGGGGTCTCGTCTGAGTTGGAACAGGAGATTGAGGGGGCTTAGTCTCTGGCCCCTGCTGCCAAGCCAGGGGGTAAGTTGTTTGTCCCATAGCAGCTTCGGCTTAAACTCCTCCAGGAGTTCCATGAATCCAAGCTCAGTGCTCACCCTGGTATATCTGCCACACGTCGGGCGGTGGCTAGGATCTTTTGGTGGCCTACTCTTAGCTCTGACATAAAAAAATTTGTTTCTGGTTGTGGGGTCTGCGCTCGTTCTAAAAACTCACATAGCCGGCCGGCTGGGGAACTGATGCCCTTGGCAGTTCCCGAAAGGCCATGGACTCACTTGTCCATGGATTTTATTACTAATCTTCCTCCATCCAAGGGCAATACGGTGGTATGGGTAGTGGTGGACAGGTTTTCGAAGCAGGCTCATTTTGTACCCTTATCCGCACTACCCTCAGCTGAGACTTTGTCCAGATTGTTTGTACAGCATGTTATCCGGTTGCATGGGGTACCCCTGAATGTGGTGTCTGATCGTGGAGTGCAGTTTGTGTGTAGCCCTGGTGTGTAAGGCACACAGTACCCTGGAGGATGTGCGGAGAGGTAACAGTTTAATGCTCGATATCCATTCACTCCAGCACACACTTTAGACACACCCATAGGGTGTATAAGCTAGTGACAGCAGAGCTAAGGAGTCTGTTTCCTGTCTTCGGACAGAGTAGTCAGTCAGTTTCCTGTCGTCAGACAGGTCAGTCTAGCCTGGATTTGGAGGGAGGAAGAAGTTCAGCCAGAACCTGTCAGCAGTTCTTAAAGTGGAGGCTAGTAAGGGTGAGCCAGTTCACCTTAGCCTAGTCAGAGCTGTGCCTAATCAGACAGACTCGTTAGATGGAAAGAAGAGTTAGCAGCAGAAACTTCAGTCGCCTGTCCCAAGGACAGTGAAGTTCAGTCGACGTGCTCCTGAACTAGGAGAATACTGAGAATCTGTTAGCGAGCTCCAAGGAAGAAGCAAGAAAGGATTAACTTGTATTACCTTAGGAAGTGTGGAGTGCTTATGCTAAAAGCGCGAACAGGGCGAAGGGCGCAGTGGAAGAAACAGAGAAGTGCCTTAGGTATAGGATACCTGCACAAATTCACCGGTCACTGGGGACCGAAGTGCCGCTACAGCTTCAGGCGTAGTGGTAGAAAAACCAGAGTCTTACTGGACCTTAGGTCGCAGAAAGCAGCCCTTGGAGTGTCGGTACGTAACAGGGGTCAGGTGGAATAGGAACTTTGAGTCAGTGCACGACAAAAGCAAGAACCTAGTTCCATCACTGGAAGGCTCCGACCACAAAACTGACCGGGCAGTACAGCTATGGAGTTAGCTGGAGTAATCGGAGTTAACTTAGCTCTATGCTAGTTGGACTCATCATATTGGAAGTAAAGGAGGCCTCTAACCTGTTCAGCTGTTATCTCGAAGCACATCCTCCATCCACCCCGACCAGCTCCCCGGGACCTGCCTTATCATCTGACAAGTAAAAGGTATGGAAAGACGCTGGATGGTGTGAGACTGATTAATTTATCTGCACCCTACATCATTAACACCATAGACTTTGAGGGACCAGTCCCACCTGTGGGGGACCCGTCATCTAGCTGCCACAACATCCCCTCAGAGATCTACTGCAGCGCTGGTCTTAGTGATCAGACAACTACAGGTGGCGTCACGAACTGTTATCTACCAAATCCCCTGTAAATAAACCCCTTTAACGCCTGACCGCCAGGGACACGGAACGAGCCACGCTACCAGTGACATTCCCTATAGAAATCTACAGGCTCGGCTCCGAGTACCCCATATCCCTGGTAACCCACAATTGTGGTGCGGGTCAACACAACTTGGCGTCACGAACAGGATACGAAAACTTGCAAGATTGTGAGTCCTGTGTGCCTGTGGAATGTTTCAGTGAAAAAGGACTGTTTGCACTTTTGGCGCCAAATATCGCCATCTTTGCCGCCATATTCGCGCCCTGAGGCGCTGGTGAAGAAGGTGGGCGTACCTTCGTGGGCGTGTACCCCCTGTGGCGCGAAAGAAATGGCCGCCCTCTCCAAGGCCTACTATAATGTGCGATCCAGCCCTACAGCAAAAGAGATCCGCCTCCTTTTCACCTTCCCTGCGAAGAGGAGGAGACGCAAACCCCGCCTCCACGGAAGAGACCAGACTGTTCTGGAAAAGTACCAGAGACGGACTTGGAGTATGATGGAGGCAGGACGTGTGCAGCCGAGCAGGGAAGCGGTGGAAGGCAGGCCCCGTTCCCCAGCCAAGCTGCCACTAGAACCGGAACCATCTGTGGTCCTGCACCTGCAGCAAGCCTTGCTGGAGATTGGAGAAGAAAACGCAAGGTTGAAGAAAATGATCCTGCAACGACCTGGCGAGGAGGAGATTGAGAAACGCCGGCGTAACCAGATACAGCGGCGGCTGTGGGACGCGGTGTTCTCTCCCTTCGACAACCCTCCGCCATTTGAATTGCCCAAATTTCTGCTGCCCAAGGCTAAGGAGCAACCGGAGGCTACCCCCAAAAGTACCGACCCTGATCCCACCGATGGAGCGGTGGAGGCGAAGGAGGTTGAGGAGGTCCAGCCAGTACCGGAACGCCCGCCCGGCCAGGAGGCCGCAGCAGATGATTGTTCCCCGGTAGGGACACCGGAGGGATCCTGTCCATCGTTGCCAGACGTCGACTGGGATGCAATGGAGCGGATTGATGACGTCGCATATGCCGTAAAATGGGAATGTGCGTGGCAGCAACGTCAGGAAGAAGAACAGGAGGCCCAGCGTAACCGACAGCGGCAGCATGCAGAGCTCATCGCGGACAAGGAGACCGTTCGCCGCGATAAAGGTACCCGGAGGGAACCACGACGTCAGGGTGCGTCACCGAATTCCAGTTCCGCAAGGGCTGGGGTTTTATCCGGGAACCGGGACTTTACCCAGGCGTATTTGTGAGCCGACGCGACGTAGAGTCCCACCTACCACAAGGCCATCCGGGAAGAGACCTGGTTAATGGGGACATAGTCACCTACACACGGCACTGGGGTATGAAGGGATGGTATGCCCTTAATGTCACAATCGTCCGTGACCCCGTCCCTGACGCAGGTAACGTCACCATTGCCAGCGCGTCACAGTCTCGGGCTCCCGCTGCACCAGGCCGTGCCCTGGCATCGTCCCCTGAATGTCAATTGCAGTTTGAAGCGCCCCCAGTGGTTCGCACAAGGACAGTAGCGACCCAAACCCTGATAGCAGGTCACGACCTGTTTGTCATGTGCTCTAAGGAGCATCGCATTGTTCCAGCCCCCGGGGTGGAAAATGTAGTTGAAGTAATTAAAAAGTAAAGACCGGTAGGATCCAGACAGGGGTCTACCGCATGTAACGTTGTAGAAAGTTTGAGAATTTTTGCCAGATTTGCACTTTATTGCCAAATGTATCTATGTTTTCTATAATGAGTAGAATACCCGGCTGGGTACCAGAATGAAAATTTGAAAAGTTGAGTGCATAGTTTTGCATCAAATACCCTGGTTGGGTAAAGTGAAATTAAAGTTAAAACAAGTATATATATAGATATATAATGTAAATATTGAAGTGAAAATATATATGTGTCTTTTATTATGTCATGGACTGAGAGGCTGAGGACTGTGCCAGCCCAGAACTTATCCTGTAAATAGTTGCGCTTCGGTGCATTATATTGGTTTTACACGAAGCCACTATTACACAACTACCTCTGAACATAAAACCCGTATGGTGAGGCACTGAGCGAGGTCTGCAGTCAGATGTCCTGCAGCCCACCCAGGACCCACGTTGAAGGTTTGGTGCGGGTCCTTCACAAGAATACTGTGTATTTATTGAGTGTCTTGATGTTTTGATACTTTTGTATTTTTTACTGTACAAAATGCAACGTTTTAAGAATCCTCACCTCCCGGATGGGAAGAGTTGTAATGTTTATTGTTAATGCAAAACAAAATGTCTTTCTTTTTGTATTTTACAGCCCGGGAGTGCTGTGTTTTACCAAGGGGGAATGTGTAGCCCTGGTGTGTAAGGCACACAGTACCCTGGAGGATGTGCGGAGAGGTAACAGTTTAATGCTCGATATCCATTCACTCCAGCACACACTTTAGACACACCCATAGGGTGTATAAGCTAGTGACAGCAGAGCTAAGGAGTCTGTTTCCTGTCTTCGGACAGAGTAGTCAGTCAGTTTCCTGTCGTCAGACAGGTCAGTCTAGCCTGGATTTGGAGGGAGGAAGAAGTTCAGCCAGAACCTGTCAGCAGTTCTTAAAGTGGAGGCTAGTAAGGGTGAGCCAGTTCACCTTAGCCTAGTCAGAGCTGTGCCTAATCAGACAGACTCGTTAGATGGAAAGAAGAGTTAGCAGCAGAAACTTCAGTCGCCTGTCCCAAGGACAGTGAAGTTCAGTCGACGTGCTCCTGAACTAGGAGAATACTGAGAATCTGTTAGCGAGCTCCAAGGAAGAAGCAAGAAAGGATTAACTTGTATTACCTTAGGAAGTGTGGAGTGCTTATGCTAAAAGCGCGAACAGGGCGAAGGGCGCAGTGGAAGAAACAGAGAAGTGCCTTAGGTATAGGATACCTGCACAAATTCACCGGTCACTGGGGACCGAAGTGCCGCTACAGCTTCAGGCGTAGTGGTAGAAAAACCAGAGTCTTACTGGACCTTAGGTCGCAGAAAGCAGCCCTTGGAGTGTCGGTACGTAACCGGAGTCAGGTGGAATAGGAACTTTGAGTCAGTGCACGACAAAAGCAAGAACCTAGTTCCATCACTGGAAGGCTCCGACCACAAAACTGACCGGGCAGTACAGCTATGGAGTTAGCTGGAGTAATCGGAGTTAACTTAGCTCTATGCTAGTTGGACTCATCATATTGGAAGTAAAGGAGGCCTCTAACCTGTTCAGCTGTTATCTCGAAGCACATTCTCCACCCGACCAGCCTCCCTGGGACCTGCCTAAACATCTGACAAGTAAAAGGTATGGAAAGACGCTGGATGGTGTGAGACTGATTCATTTATCTGCACCCTACATCATTATAACCATAGACTTTGAGGGACCAGTCCCACCTGTGGGGGACCCGTCATCTAGCTGCCACAACATCCCCTCAGAGATCTACTGCAGCGCTGGTCTTAGTGATCAGACAACTACAGGTGGCGTCACAAACTGTTATCTACCAAATCCCCTGTAAATAAACCCCTTTAACGCCTGACCGCCAGGGACACGGAACGAGCCACGCTGCCAGTGACATTCCCTATAGAAATCTACAGGCTCGGCTCCGAGTACCCCATATCCCTGGTAACCCACAATTGTGGTGCGGGTCAACACATTTGTGGCAAAGTTTTGGTGTGCTTTTTGCAAGAAATTGGGGATGTCTCTGTCTTTTTCGTCTGCATACCATCCTGAGAGCAATGGTCAGACGGAACGCACTAATCAGTCTCTGGAACAGATCCTCAGATGTCTGACTTCTGCAAGACAGAATGACTGGTGTGATGTACTGCCTTTGGCGGAATTCGCCTTCAATAGTCGGGTGAGCCAATCTACTGGTATGTCTCCTTTCATGATCAATTATGGTTTTAGTCCTCATTTTGGTGAGTTTTCTCATTTGGATTCTGGGTGTCCAGGGGCAGAGGGTCTGTTCAGCGATTAAAGAATACATGGGCGGAGGTCCAGCGGAATATATCCAGGTCTCAAGGCAGGTACAAGTTTTTCGCTGACAGGAAGATGAGTCGCACATGGTACCAGGGCTATGGGGTACTCGGCACCGAGCCCATGGAAGTCTATGGGGATGTCACTGGCAGCAGAGCTCGGTCCGTGGCCCTGGGCGCTCATACAATGGGGGATATTTACAGGGGATTTTAGTAATAGTTCGTGACGCCACCTGTGGTTTCTGATCAATAAGACCAGCGCTGCAGGGTTAATCTTCTGAGGGGATGTTATTAGGCAGCTAGATGTTAAGTCCCCCACAGGTGGGACTGTTCCCTCAAAGTCAATGGTGTTGCAGATAATAAGTCAGTCACACACAATTCAGTCTCTTTCCATATCTTTACTGATGTTGTTGGCAGGTATGTCCCGGGAAGCTGGTCAGGTTGGAGAATGCACATTCAGGGAATTGCTGAGCAGGTTTAAGGCCTCCTTTACCTTTGAAATATATGTGAGTCCTAACTTGCATGAAGTCAAGTTTAACTCGTAATGCAGCAGCTACGCCCGGCTGACATTGTGGTAGAGCCTTCTCTGTCTCTGATAATCAGATGTTGGAAAGAACGAAGTCCTTCTAAGCAGTGCACTTGCTAAAAGTCCTTGTTCTCCCTGACTTCAGTTACGTATCAACACTTAGGGCTACCTTCTGCGACTTGAAGTCCAGCAAGGCCTCCGGTTTTCTATCACTAGCCGTGAAGTACTGGCAATGCTTCGGACCCCGGTGTCCGGTTAATCGAGCAAAGGTGATCTGTCACCAAAGTCACTCTTCCTTATGTTTTCCACTCGCCTGTCGCCCTGCTCTTACCCTTAACATAAGCACGGGTAGCAGTAAGTGTAATAGTCAGTTGTTCTTCCAAGCTCACTGACCTGATCTCAGTTGGCTCGTTGTTATAACTGCAGTAGTTCCCTTCCTTCTTTCCTTCAAGACTCTGTCCAGAGCAGCTCACAGGACGTTCCGTCAGACTGTATACATGCTGTAGCTCCGAGAGTCACTTTCCACGTTCTAGAGAACACAGGCAGCTTGTTCTGAGATAACAGATTCAGTTGTAGCTCTGACTAGGCTAGAGTAATTTCCTTCCTACTCGTACTAGTCTCCACTTCAGTTCAAGATGAGCTACCTAAGCCCTGTCAGGAACCACTCTTATCTCCTCTTCCTCCAAGACCAGAACTTGAACTCTCCTCACTCCTCAACCAACTCTCTCCTCTCTCAACTCACCACTCTCTGCTACGTCACACTAACTTAAATAGTCTCCGATGCCCTCTGGTGGCAGTGTTGGAAAATGTGTGAGATGTGAATGAATATCAGGTTTTGCAATTACCTTCCTGTGCACTCTCCAGGGAACATGTGTACCAAGCGCAGCTGGGCCACACAAAAAGAACACCAGGTCCTATGTTTCGGGTTGGAGAGAAAGTTTGGCTCTCCACGCGAAACATTAAGTTGAAGGTTCCATCAGCCAAGTTGGGCCCCAAGTTCATTGGCCCATACAAGATTGTGGAAAAGATCAATCCAGTGGCTTACAGGTTGTGTCTTCCAGTCTCATTCAAGATCCCTAACGTCTTCCATAAATCCCTACTGAAACCTTTTGAGGCAGTCCGGGGGGAGTCCGAGTCCGCTGCTCCTCCTGTTTTGGTTGAGGGACACATGGAATATGAGATTGAGCATATCGTTGACTCCAGGTTGGTGCAGCGGTCGGTACAGTACCTGGTTCATTGGAAGGGGTATGGACCGGAGGACAGATCCTGGGTGCCGGCCCGTTTGATGCATGCGGATCGCCTGGTTCGGGCTTTCCATGCCAGGTTCCCGGGCAAGCCTGGGGGTCCAGAGGCCCCCCGTTGAGAGGGGGGTACTGTCATGATCCCAGTGCAGGGTTGACCTGCACGCTAGGGGTTAAGGTTTTGATCCCAGTGCAAGCTCTTACCTGCACACCTGGGGCTTATTATTGTGGCCTCTCCTTGGTTCGGGGAGAGCTTCTTATAGCCCTGGGAAGCTCCAATCCCTGTCAGTTATACTTTCGCCCTTGGCAGAGTGTGTTGACCCCTGAGTGTGTTTGTGCTGTGTTCTTGTTGCCTGATACTTTGGTTTTGACTCGGTCTGTTCTCTGGATACTGCTTGTTGGATTCTGTTTCTGTACCTTCGCTGTCTGTTTGGTTTTGACCTCTGCCTGTCCCCGACTATCCGTTCTGTCTCATCCTTGGTACTATACTGTCTTCTCGTGCTTTGACCTTGGCTTGTTCAGATTTACGTCTCTGTCTGTGCCCCTGGGTAACTTTGTCCCGTAGTTACCTTTCTAGGAGTTTTCCCTCAGCTTCTAGCTCCCTGGAGCTGAAGCCACGCCCCTCAACTGTCAGTGATTCAGGCCCTGAAACCATCTCTCTCCTGCCTTGCTCACCCTGCGTTCCTAGGAGCCTGAAGCTTTCTTCTGCACACGTCTTCCGGGAGATTGCACTGGTGAGTTCTCTTGCAATCCTTACCGTGATACGAATGAGGCGTTTTCCTGATGTCCCAAACAATCGAAAAGGGGATTCATCAGAGAAAATAACTTTACCCCAGTCCTCAGCAGTCCACTGCCTGTACCTTTTGCAGAATATCAGTCTGTCCATGATGTTTTTTCTGGAGAGAAGTGGCTTCTTTGCTGCCCTCCTTGAGACCAGGCCTTGCTCCAAGAGTCTCCGCCTCACAGTGCGTGCAGATGCACTCACACCTGCCTGCTGCCATTCCTGAGCAAGCTCTGCACTGCTGGTAGCCCGATCCCGCAGCTGAAACACTTTTAAGAGACGGTCCTGGCGCTTGCTGGTCTTTCTTGGGCGCCCTGAAGCCTTTTTGGCAACAATGGCACCTCTCTCCTTGAAGTTCTTGATGATGCGATAGATTGTTGACTGAGGTGCAATCTTTCTAGCTGCGATACTCTTCCCTGTTAGGCCATTTTTGTGCATTGCAATGATGACTGCACGTGTTTCTTTAGAGATAACCATGGTTAACAGAAGAGAAACAATGATGCCAAGCACCAGCCTCCTTTTAAAGTGTCCAGTGGTGTCATTCTTAATCATGACAGATTGATCTCCAGCCATGTCCTCATCAACACCCACACCTGTGTTAATGAAGCAATCACTGAAAAGAGGTTAGCGGGTCCTTTTAAGGCAGGGCTGCAATGATGTTGAAATGTGTTTTGGGGGATAAAGTTCATTTTCTAGCCAAATATTGACTTTGCAAGTAATTGCTGTTAAGCTGATCACTCTTTATAACATTCTGGAGTATATGCAAATTGCCATTAAAAAAGTGAAGCAGTAGACTTTGTAAAAATTAATATTTGAGTCATTCTCAAAACTTTTGGCCATGACTGTACAGGCTCCTAGTGGTGGGTGTATAAATCTGTATGTAGTGAGCGCCCCCTAGTGGTGGGTGTATAAATCTGTATTTAGTGAGCGCGCCCTAGTGGTGGCTGTATAAATCTGTATGTAGTGAGCGCCCCCTAGTGGTGGCTGTATGAATCTGTATGTAGTGAGTGCCCCCTAGTGGTGGCTGTATGAATCTGTATGTAGTGAGCGCCACCTAGTGGTGGCTGTATAAATCTGTATGTAGTGAGCTCCCCCTAGTGGTGGCTGTATGAATCTGTATGTAGTGAGCGCCCCCTAGTGGTGGCTGTATAAATCTGTATGTAGTGAGCTCCCCCTAGTGGTGGCTGTATAAATCTGTATGTAGTGAGCGCCCCCTAGTGGGGCTGTATAAATCTGTATGTAGTGAGCGCCCCCTAGTGGTGGCTGTATAAATCTGTATGTAGTGAGCGCCCCCTAGTGGTGGCTGTATAAATCTGTATGTAGTGAGCTCCCCTAGTGGTAGCTGTATAAATCTGTATGTAGTGAGCTCCCCTATGTGTGGCTGTATAAATCTGTATGTGGTGAGTTCCCTCTAGTGGTGGCTGTATAAATCTGTATGTAGTGAGCGCCCCCTAGTGGTGGCTGTATAAATCTGTATGTAGTGAGCTCCCCTAGTGGTGGCTGTATAAATCTGTATGTAGTGAGTCCCCTAGTGGTGGCTGTATAAATCTGTATGTAGTGAGCGCCCCTAGTGGTGGCTGTATAAATCTGTATGTAGTGAGCTCCCACTAGTGGTGGCTGTATAAATCTGTATGTAGTGAGCGCCCCCTAGTGGTGGCTGTATAAATCTGTATGTAGTGAGCTCCCCTAGTGGTGGCTGTATAAATCTGTACGTAGTGAGCGCCCCCTAGTGGTGGCTGTATAAATCTGTATGTAGTTAGCGCCCCTAGTGGTGGCTGTATAAATCTGTATGTAGTGAGCGCCCCCTAGTGGTGGCTGTATAAATCTGTATGTAGTTAGCGCCCCCTAGTGGTGGCTGTATAAATCTGTATGTAGTTAGCGCCCCCTAGTGGTGGCTGTATAAATCTGTATGTAGTGAGAGCGCCCCTAGTGGTGGCTGTAAAATCTGTATGTAGTGAGCGCCCCTAGTGGTGGTAAATCTATGTTATCCTATGGCTGTATAATTGTAGTTAGCGCCCCCTAGTGGTGGCTGTATAAATCTGTATGTAGTGAGCGCCCCCTAGTGGTGGCTGTAAGAATCTGTATGTAGTGAGCGCCCCCTAGTGGTGGCTGTATGAATCTGTAAGTGGGTCCTCGATTATCAGGATCGGGTGTAGCACCGTCCTCCACACTCTCTATAGTGAGCCCCCTAGATTCCATTATGGCAATTATGCTTAACATGAGAGTCTAGCAGAAACACCATAAGTGATTGTCAGGGCATGCTGTGACTTGTAGTTGTCCAGCAGTTGGTGTCCGCTGCCTTGGTGTAATGAGGTAGGTAGTTTGCCTTGTATGATACTTCTGCACTTGGTCCGTCCACTAGGGGACGCTGCAGTTTGTCACCTTCTGGCCATTTCCATTGGGACATTTACTAATGTGAATTGTATGAGGGCACAAGCTGCGGATCGGTGTCTGATCTGATGGTGATTTACTTGCTCCTTTCCCTCCTTATACATCCGTCCGGGATAATTATTTGCGGGTATAATGAGGTCCTCTGATTTGCCTCATATCCCCCTGAGCCCTGTGACTGGCAGATCCGGGCTGGGCAGCGCTCCAGATGAAGGAGCAGATTACCATGACAGTATTAATAGGCTCCTCTCTGTGTAATCTCAGATTAACAACCTGGGTGGTATCGCAGGCGAAAGCCATTTATATGGTTAACTACAGCTCCTCTGCAGCGCCCCCTGTGGCCACCAGGATAACCTGCCCATGGCTCCTGAATGTCACGGATGGGGCTGTACAGGAGCAGCGCTTCCCCCAGCAGTGACGTCCTTGCTGATAACAGGGGTAATAGATTGTAGACCCCATTGATTGCTGATAACAGAGACTAGTGAGGATGTGGGGCTCCTCTCCTGGCCTGAGGTCACATGTTCCCTGTGCGTTGGGGTGACCCGGCTGTGGGCTGTACAGGAGCAGCGCTTCCCCCAGCAGTGACGTCTCTCGGCTGATAACAGGGAGTAATAGATTGTAGACCTCATTGGATTGGCTGATAACAGAGGACTAGTGAGGATGTGGGGCTCCTCTCCTGGCCTGAGGTCACATGTTCCCTGTGTGTTGGGGTGACCCGGCTGTGGGCTGTACAGGAGCAGCGCTTCCCCCAGCAGTGACGTCTCTCGGCTGATAACAGGAGTAATAGATTGTAGACCCATTGATGGCTGATAACAGAGGACTAGTGAGGATGTGGGGCTCTTCTCCTGGCCTGAGGCCACATGTTCCCTGTGCGTTGGGGTGACCCGGCTGTGGGCTGTACAGGAGCAGCGCTTCCCCCAGCATGACGCCTCTCGGCTGATAACAGGGAGTAATAGATTGTAGACCCCATTGGATCGGCTGATAACAGAGGACTAGTGAGGATGTGGGGCTCCTCTCCTGACCTGAGGCACATGTTCCCTGTGGTTGGGGTGACCCGGTGTGGGCTGTACAGGAGCAGCGCTTCCCCCAGCAGTGACGTCTCTCGGCTGATAACAGGGAGTAATAGATTGTAGACCCCATTGGATTGGCTGATAACAGAGGACTAGTGAGGATGTGGGGCTCCTCTCCTGGCCTGAGGTCACATGTTCCCTGTGGTTGGGGTGACCCGGCTGTGGGCTGTACAGGAGCAGCGCTTCCCCCAGCAGTGACGTCTCTCGGCTGATAACAGGGAGTAATAGATTGTAGACCCATTGGATTGGCTGATAACAGAGGACTAGTGAGGATGTGGGGCTCCTCTCCTGGCCTGAGGTCACATGTTCCCTGTGTGTTGGGGTGACCCGGCTGTGGGCTGTACAGGAGCAGCGCTTCCCCCAGCAGTGACGCCTCTCGGCTGATAACAGGGAGTAATAGATTGTAGACCCCATTGGATTGGCTGATAACAGAGGACTAGTGAGGATGTGGGGCTCCTCTCCTGGCCTGAGGTCACATGTTCCCTGTGCGTTGGGGTGACCCGGTGTGGGCTGTACAGGAGCAGCGCTTCCCCCAGCAGTGACACCTCTCGGCTGATAACAGGGAGTAATAGATTGTAGACCCCATTGGATTGGCTGATAACAGAGGACTAGTGAGGATGTGGGGCTCCTCTCCTGGCCTGAGGTCACATGTTCCCTGTGCGTTGGGGTGACCCGGTTGTGGACTGTACAGGAGCAGCGCTTCCCCAGCAGTGACGCCTCTCGGCTGATAACAGGGAGTAATAGATTGTAGACCCCATTGGATTGGCTGATAACAGAGGACTAGTGAGGATGTGGGGCTCCTCTCCTGGCCTGAGGTCACATGTTCCCTGTGTGTTGGGGTGACCCGGTGGGGGCTGTACAGGAGCAGCGCTTCCCCAGCAGTGACACCTCTCGGCTGATAACAGGGAGTAATAGATTGTAGACCCCATTGGATTGGCTGATAACAGAGGCAGTGAGGATGTGGGGCTCCTCTCCTGGCCTGAGGTCACATGTTCCCTGTGCGTTGGGGTGACCCGGTGTGGGCTGTACAGGAGCAGCGCTTCCCCCAGCAGTGACGCCTCTCGGCTGATAACAGGGAGTAATAGATTGTAGACCCCATTGGATTGGCTGATAACAGAGGACTAGTGAGGATGTGGGGCTCCTCTCCTGACCTGAGGCACATGTTCCCTGTGTGTTGGGGTGACCCGGTGTGGACTGTACAGGAGCAGCGCTTCCCTCAGCAGTGACGCCTCTCGGCTGATAACAGGGAGTAATAGATTGTAGACCCCATTGGATTGGCTGATAACAGAGGGCAGTGAGGATGTGGGGCTCCTCTCCTGCCTGAGGTCACATGTTCCCTGTGTGTTGGGGTGACCCGGCTGTGGGCTGTACAGGAGCAGCGCTTCCCCAGCAGTGACGTCTCTCGGCTGATAACAGGGAGTAATAGATTGTAGACCCCATTGGATTGGCTGATAACAGAGGGACTAGTGAGGATGTGGGGCTCCTCTCCTGACCTGAGGTCACATGTTCCCTGTGTGTTGGGGTGACCCGGCTGTGGGCTGTACAGGAGCAGCGCTTCCCCAGCAGTGACGTCTCTCGGCTGATAACAGGGAGTAATAGATTGTAGACCCCATTGGATTGGCTGATAATAGAGGACTAGTGAGGATGTGGGGCTCCTCTCCTGGCCTGAGGTCACATGTTCCCTGTGCGTTGGGGTGACCCGGCTGTGGCTGTACAGGAGCAGCGCTTCCCTCAGCAGTGACGCTCTCGGCTGATAACAGGGAGTAATAGATTGTAGACCCCATTGGATTGGCTGATAACAGAGGACTAGTGAGGATGTGGGGCTCCTCTCCTGGCCTGAGGTCACATGTTCCCTGTGCGTTGGGGTGACCCGGCTGTGGGCTGTACAGGAGCAGCGCTTCCCCCAGCAGTGACGTCTCTCGGCTGATAACAGGGAGTAATAGATTGTAGACCCCATTGGATTGGCTGATAACAGAGGACTAGTGAGGATGTGGGGCTCCTCTCCTGACCTGAGGCCACATGTTCCCTGTGTGTTGGGGTGCCCCGGTTGTGGACTGTACAGGAGCAGCGCTTCCCCCAGCAGTGATGCCTCTCGGCTGATAACAGGGAGTAATAGATTGTAGACCCCATTGGATTGGCTGATAACAGAGGACTAGTGAGGATGTGGGGCTCCTCTCCTGACCTGAGGTCACATGTTCCCTGTGTGTTGGGGTGACCCGGTTGTGGACTGTACAGGAGCAGCGCTTCCCCCAGCAGTGACGCCTCTCGGCTGATAACAGGGAGTAATAGATTGTAGACCCCATTGGATTGGCTGATAACAGAGGACTAGTGAGGATGTGGGGCTCCTCTCCTGGCCTGAGGTCACATGTTCCCTGTGCGTTGGGGTGACCTGGCTGTGGACTGTACAGGAGCAGCGCTTCCCCCAGCAGTGACGCCTCTCGGCTGATAACAGGGAGTAATAGATTGTAGACCCCATTGGATTGGCTGATAACAGAGGACTAGTGAGGATGTGGGGCTCCTCTCCTGGCCTGAGGTCACATGTTCCCTGTGCGTTGGGGTGACCCGGTTGTGGGCTGTACAGGAGCAGCGCTTCCCCCAGCAGTGACACCTCTCGGCTGATAACAGGGAGTAATAGATTGTAGACCCCATTGGATTGGCTGATAACAGAGGACTAGTGAGGATGTGGGGCTCCTCTCCTGGCCTGAGGTCACATGTTCCCTGTGCGTTGGGGTGACCCGGCTGTGGACTGTACAGGAGCAGCGCTTCCCCCAGCAGTGACGCCTCTCGGCTGATAACAGGGAGTAATAGATTGTAGACCCCATTGGATTGGCTGATAACAGAGGACTAGTGAGGATGTGGGGCTCCTCTCCTGGCCTGAGGTCACATGTTCCCTGTGCGTTGGGGTGACCCGGCTGTGGGCTGTACAGGAGCAGCGCTTCCCTCAGCAGTGACGTCTCTCGGCTGATAACAGGGAGTAATAGATTGTAGACCCCATTGGATTGGCTGATAACAGAGGACTAGTGAGGATGTGGGGCTCCTCTCCTGGCTGAGGTCACATGTTCCCTGTGCGTTGGGGTGACCCGGCTGTGGGCTGTACAGGAGCAGCGCTTCCCCCAGCAGTGACACCTCTCGGCTGATAACAGGGAGTAATAGATTGTAGACCCCATTGGATTGGCTGATAACAGAGGACTAGTGAGGATGTGGGGCTCCTCTCCTGGCCTGAGGTCACATGTTCCCTGTGCGTTGGGGTGACCCGGTTGTGGACTGTACAGGAGCAGCGCTTCCCCAGCAGTGACGCCTCTCGGCTGATAACAGGGAGTAATAGATTGTAGACCCCATTGGATTGGCTGATAACAGAGGGACTAGTGAGGATGTGGGGCTCCTCTCCTGGCCTGAGGTCACATGTTCCTTGTGCGTTGGGGGGGGGGGGGGGGGGGGGGGGGGGGGGAAAAAAAAAAAAAAAAAAGACCCCATTGGATTGGCTGATAACAGAGGACTAGTGAGGATGTGGGGCTCCTCTCCTGGCCTGAGGTCACATGTTCCCTGTGCCCCATTGGATTGGCTGATAACAAGGACTAGTGAGGATGTGGGGCTCCTCTCCTGGCCTGAGGTCACATGTTCCCTTGTGTTGGGGTGACCCGGCTGTGGGCTGTTCAGGAGCAGCGCTTCCCCCAGCAGTGACACTCTCGGCTGATAACAGGGAGTAATAGATTGTAGACCCATTGGATTGGCTGATAATAGAGGACTAGTGAGGATGTGGGGCTCCTCTCCTGACCTGAGGCCACATGTTCCCTGTGTGTTGGGGTGACCCGGTTGTGGGCTGTACAGGAGCAGCGCTTCCCCAGCAGTGACCCTCTCGGCTGATAACAGGGAGTAATAGATTGTAGACCCATTGGATTGGCTGATAACAGAGGACTAGTGAGGATGTGGGGCTCCTCTCCTGACCTGAGGTCACATGTTCCCTGTGGTTGGGGTGACCGGCTGTGGGCTGTACAGGAGCAGCGCTTCCCCCAGCAGTGACGCCTCTCGGCTGATAACAGGGAGTAATAGATTGTAGACCCCATTGGATTGGCTGATAACAGAGGACTAGTGAGGATGTGGGGCTCCTCTCCTGACCTGAGGCCACATGTTCCCTGTGCGTTGGGGTGACCCGGTTGTGGACTGTACAGGAGCAGCGCTTCCCCAGCAGTGACGCCTCTCGGCTGATAACAGGGAGTAATAGATTGTAGACCCCATTGGATTGGCTGATAACAGAGGACTAGTGAGGATGTGGGGCTCCTCTCCTGGCCTGAGGTCACATGTTCCCTGTGCGTTGGGGTGACCGGTTGTGGACTGTACAGGAGCAGCGCTTCCCCCAGCAGTGACACCTCTCGGCTGATAACAGGGAGTAATAGATTGTAGACCCCATTGGATTGGCTGATAACAGAGGACTAGTGAGGATGTGGGGCTCCTCTCCTGGCCTGAGGTCACATGTTCCCTGTGCGTTGGGTGACCCGTGTGGGCTGTACAGGAGCAGCGCTTCCCCAGCAGTGACGCCTCTGGCTGATAACAGGGAGTAATAGATTGTAGACCCCATTGGATTGGCTGATAACAGAGGACTAGTGAGGATGTGGGGCTCCTCCTGCCTGAGGCACATGTTCCTGTGGTTGGGGTGACCCGGTTGTGGACTGTACAGGAGCAGCGCTTCCCCAGCAGTGACAGCTCTCGGCTGATAACAGGGGTAATAGATTGTAGACCCATTGGATTGGCTGATAACAGAGGCTAGTGAGGATGTGGGGCTCCTCTCCTGCCTGAGGTCACATGTTCCTGTGGTTGGGGTGACCCGGCTGTGGGCTGTACAGGAGCAGCGCTTCCCCCAGCAGTGACGCCTCTCGCTGATAACAGGGAGTAATAGATTGTAGACCCATTGGATTGGCTGATAACAGAGGACTAGTGAGGATGTGGGGCTCCTCTCCTGGCCTGAGGTCACATGTTCCCTGTGGTTGGGTGACCCGGTTGTGGGCTGTACAGGAGCAGCGCTTCCCCAGCAGTGACACCTCTCGGCTGATAACAGGAGTAATAGATTGTAGACCCCATTGGATTGGCTGATAACAGAGGACTAGTGAGGATGTGGGGCTCCTCTCCTGCCTGAGGTCACATGTTCCCTGTGCGTTGGGGTGACCCGGTGTGGGCTGTACAGGAGCAGCGCTTCCCCAGCAGTGACGCCTCTCGGCTGATAACAGGGAGTAATAGATTGTAGACCCCATTGGATTGGCTGATAACAGAGGACTAGTGAGGATGTGGGGCTCCTCTCCTGGCCTGAGGTCACATGTTCCCTGTGCGTTGGGGTGACCCGGTGTGGGCTGTACAGGAGCAGCGCTTCCCCAGCAGTGACCCTCTCGGCTGATAACAGGGAGTAATAGATTGTAGACCCCATTGGATTGGCTGATAACAGAGGGCAGTGAGGATGTGGGGCTCCTCTCCTGGCTGAGGTCACATGTTCCCTGTGGTTGGGGTGACCCGGTTGTGGGCTGTACAGGAGCAGCGCTTCCCCCAGCAGTGACGCCTCTCGGCTGATAAAGGGAGTAATAGATTGTAGACCCCATTGGATGGCTGATAACAGAGGACTAGTGAGGATGTGGGGCTCCTCTCCTGGCCTGAGGTCACATGTTCCCTGTGCGTTGGGGTGACCCGGTGTGGGCTGTACAGGAGCAGCGCTTCCCCAGCAGTGACGCTCTCGGCTGATAACAGGGAGTAATAGATTGTAGACCCATTGGATTGGCTGATAACAGAGGACTAGTGAGGATGTGGGGCTCCTCTCCTGGCCTGAGGTCACATGTTCCCTGTGCGTTGGGGTGACCCGGCTGTGGGCTGTACAGGAGCAGCGCTTCCCCAGCAGTGACGCCTCTCGGCTGATAACAGGGAGTAATAGAGATTGTAGACCCCATTGGATTGGCTGATAACAGAGGGACTAGTGAGGATGTGGGCTCCTCTCCTGGCCTGAGGTCACATGTTCCCTGTGCGTTGGGGTGACCCGGTGTGGCGTGTACAGGAGCAGCGCTTCCCCCAGCAGTGACGCCTCTCGGCTGATAACAGGGAGTAATAGATTGTAGACCCCATTGGATTGGCTGATAACAGAGGACTAGTGAGGATGTGGGGCTCCTCTCCTGGCCTGAGGTCACATGTTCCCTGTGCGTTGGGGTGACCCGGCTGTGGGCTGTACAGGAGCAGCGCTTCCCCCAGCAGTGACGCCTCTCGGCTGATAACAGGGAGTAATAGATTGTAGACCCCATTGGATTGGCTGATAACAGAGGACTAGTGAGGATGTGGGGCTCCTCTCCTGGCCTGAGGTCACATGTTCCCTGTGCGTTGGGGTGACCCGGTTGTGGACTGTACAGGAGCAGCGCTTCCCCAGCAGTGACGCCTCTCGGCTGATAACAGGGAGTAATAGATTGTAGACCCCATTGGATTGGCTGATAACAGAGGACTAGTGAGGATGTGGGGCTCCTTTGGGCTGTACAGGAGCAGCGCTTCCCCCAGCAGTGACACCTCTCGGCTGATACAGGGAGTAATAGATTGTAGACCCCATTGGATTGGCTGATAACAGGGACTAGTGAGGATGTGGGGCTCCTCTCTGGCCTGAGGCACATGTTCCCTGTGTGTTGGGGTGACCGGTGTGGGCTGTACAGGACAGCGCTTCCCCAGCAGTGACACCTCTCGGCTGATAACGGGAGTATAGCTGTAGACCCCATTGATTGGCTGATAACAGAGGACTAGTGAGGATGTGGGCTCTCTCCTGGCTGAGTCACATGTTCCCTGTGCGTTGGGGTGACCCGGCTGTGGGCTGTACAGGAGCAGCGCTTCCCTCAGCAGTGACGTCTCTCGGCTGATAACAGGGAGTAATAGATTGTAGACCCCATTGGATTGGCTGATAAAGAGGACTAGTGAGGATGTGGGGCTCCTCTCCTGGCCTGAGGTCACATGTTCCCTGTGTGTTGGGGTGACCCGGCTGTGGGCTGTACAGGAGCAGCGCTTCCCCCAGCAGTGACACCTCTCGGCTGATAACAGGGAGTAATAGTTGTAGACCCCATTGGATTGGCTGATAACAGAGGACTAGTGAGGATGTGAGGCTCCTCTCCTGGCCTGAGGTCACATGTTCCTGTGGTTGGGGTGACCCGGTTGTGGGACTGTACAGGAGCAGCGCTTCCCCCAGCAGTGACACCTCTCGGCTGATAACAGGGAGTAATAGATTGCAGACCCCATTGGATTGGCTGATAAACAGAGGACTAGTGAGGATGTGGGGCTCCTCTCCTGGCCTGAGGTCACATGTTCCCTGTGTGTTGGGTGGACCCGGTGGTGGGCTGTACAGGAGCAGCGCTTCCCCCAGCAGTGACGTCCTCTCGGCTGATAACAGGGAGTAATAGATTGTAGACCCCATTGGATTGGCTGATAACAGAGGACTAGTGAGGATGTGGGGCTCCTCTCCTGGCCTGAGGTCACATGTTCCCTGTGTGTTGGGGTGACCCGGTTGTGGACTGTACAGGAGCAGCGCTTCCCCAGCAGTGACGCCTCTCGGCTGATAACAGGGAGTAATAGATTGTAGACCCCATTGGATTGGCTGATAACAGAGGACTAGTGAGGATGTGGGGCTCCTCTCCTGGCCTGAGGTCACATGTTCCCTGTGCGTTGGGGTGACCGGTTGTGGACTGTACAGGAGCAGCGCTTCCCCCAGCAGTGACGCTCTCGGTGATAACAGGGAGTAATAGATTGTAGACCCCATTGGATTGGCTGATAACAGAGGACTAGTGAGGATGTGAGGCTCCTCTCCTGGCCTGAGGTCACATGTTCCCTGTGCGTTGGGGTGACCCGGCTGTGGGCTGTACAGGAGCAGCGCTTCCCCCAGCAGTGACGCCTCTCGGCTGATAACAGGGAGTAATAGATTGTAGACCCCATTGGATTGGCTGATAACAGAGGACTAGTGAGGATGTGGGGCTCCTCTCCTGGCCTGAGGTCACATGTTCCCTGTGCGTTGGGGTGACCCGGTTGTGGACTGTACAGGAGCAGCGCTTCCCCAGCAGTGACGCCTCTCGGCTGATAACAGGGAGTAATAGATTGTAGACCCCATTGGATTGGCTGATAACAGAGGACTAGTGAGGATGTGGGGCTCCTCTCCTGGCCTGAGGTCACATGTTCCCTGTGCGTTGGGGTGACCCGGCTGTGGGCTGTACAGGAGCAGCGCTTCCCCAGCAGTGACGCCTCTCGGCTGATAACAGGGAGTAATAGATTGTAGACCCCATTGGATTGGCTGATAACAGAGGACTAGTGAGGATGTGGGGCTCCTCTCCTGGCCTGAGGTCACATGTTCCCTGTGCGTTGGGGTGACCCGGCTGTGGGCTGTACAGGAGCAGCGCTTCCCCAGCAGTGACCCTCTCGGCTGATAACAGGGAGTAATAGATTGTAGACCCCATTGGATTGGCTGATAACAGAGGCTAGTGAGGATGTGGGGCTCCTCTCCTGCCTGAGGCACATGTTCCCTGTGGTTGGGGTGACCCGGTTGTGGCTGTACAGGAGCAGCGCTTCCCCAGCAGTGACGCCTCTCGGCTGATAACAGGGAGTAATAGATTGTAGACCCCATTGGATTGGCTGATAACAGAGGACTAGTGAGGATGTGGGGCTCCTCTCCTGGCCTGAGGTCACATGTTCCTGTGCGTTGGGGTGACCCGGTGTGGGCTGTACAGGAGCAGCGCTTCCCCAGCAGTGACAGCCTCTCGGCTGATAACAGGGAGTAATAGATTGTAGACCCCATTGGATTGGCTGATAACAGAGGACTAGTGAGGATGTGGGGCTCCTCTCCTGGCCTGAGGTCACATGTTCCCTGTGTGTTGGGGTGACCCGGTTGTGGCTGTACAGGAGCAGCGCTTCCCCAGCAGTGACGCTCTGGCTGATAACAGGGAGTAATAGATTGTAGACCCCATTGGATTGGCTGATAACAGAGGGCAGTGAGGATGTGGGGCTCCTCTCCTGCCTGAGGTCACATGTTCCCTGTGGTTGGGGTGACCCGGTTGGGCTGTACAGGAGCAGCGCTTCCCCAGCAGTGACACCTCTCGGCTGATAACAGGAGTAATAGATTGTAGACCCCATTGGATTGGCTGATAACAGAGGACTAGTGAGGATGTGGGGCTCCTTCCTGGCCTGAGGTCACATGTTCCCTGTGGTTGGGGTGACCCGGTTGTGGGCTGTACAGGAGCAGCGCTTCCCCAGCAGTGACCTCTCGGCTGATAACAGGGAGTAATAGATTGTAGACCCATTGGATTGGCTGATAACAGAGGACTAGTGAGGATGTGGGGCTCCTCTCCTGGCCTGAGGTCACATGTTCCCTGTGGTTGGGGTGACCGGTGTGGGCTGTACAGGAGCAGCGCTTCCCCAGCAGTGACCCTCTCGGCTGATAACAGGAGTAATAGATTGTAGACCCCATTGGATTGGCTGATAACAGAGGACTAGTGAGGATGTGGGGCTCCTCTCCTGGCCTGAGGTCACATGTTCCCTGTGTGTTGGGGTGACCCGTTGTGGGCTGTACAGGGCAGCGCTTCCCCAGCAGTGACGCTCTCGGCTGATAACAGGAGTAATAGATTGTAGACCCCATTGGATTGGCTGATAACAGGGGCCAGTGAGGATGTGGGGCTCTCTCCTGCTGAGGCACATGTTCCCTGTGTGTTGGGGTGACCCGGTTGTGGCTGTACAGGAGCAGCGCTTCCCCAGCAGTGACGCCTCTCGGCTGATAACAGGGAGTAATAGATGTAGACCCCATTGGATTGGCTGATAACAGAGGACTAGTGAGGATGTGGGGCTCCTCTCCTGGCCTGAGGTCACATGTTCCCTGTGGTTGGGGTGACCCTGTGGGCTGTACAGGAGCAGCGCTTCCCTCAGCAGTGACCCTCTCGGCTGTAACAGGGAGTAATAGATTGTAGACCCATTGGATTGGCTGATAACAGAGGCTGTGAGGATGTGGGGCTCCTCTCCTGCCTGAGGCCACATGTTCCTGTGGTTGGGGACCGGTGTGGGCTGTACAGGAGCAGCGCTTCCCCCAGCAGTGACACCTCTTGGCTGATAACAGGGAGTAATAGATTGTAGACCCCATTGGATTGGCTGATAACAGAGGACTAGTGAGGATGTGGGGCTCCTCTCCTGGCCTGAGGTCACATGTTCCCTGTGCGTTGGGGTGACCCGGTTGTGGACTGTACAGGAGCAGCGCTTCCCCCAGCAGTGACACCTCTCGGCTGATAACAGGGAGTAATAGATTGTAGACCCCATTGGATTGGCTGATAACAGAGGACTAGTGAGGATGTGGGGCTCCTCTCCTGGCCTGAGGTCACATGTTCCCTGTGCGTTGGGGTGACCCGGTTGTGGACTGTACAGGAGCAGCGCTTCCCCAGCAGTGACGCCTCTCGGCTGATAACAGGGTGTAATAGATTGTAGACCCCATTGGATTGGCTGATAACAGAGGACTAGTGAGGATGTGGGGCTCCTCTCCTGGCCTGAGGTCACATGTTCCCTGTGCGTTGGGGTGACCCGGCTGTGGGCTGTACAGGAGCAGCGCTTCCCCAGCAGTGACGCCTCTCGGCTGATAACAGGGAGTAATAGATTGTAGACCCCATTGGATTGGCTGATAACAGAGGACTAGTGAGGATGTGGGGCTCCTCTCCTGGCCTGAGGTCACATGTTCCCTGTGCGTTGCGGTGACCCGGCTGTGGGCTGTACAGGAGCAGCGCTTCCCAGCAGTGACGCCTCTCGGCTGATAACAGGGAGTAATAGATTGTAGACCCCATTGGATTGGCTGATAACAGAGGACTAGTGAGGATGTGGGGCTCCTCTCCTGGCCTGAGGTCACATGTTCCTTGTGCGTTGGGGTGACCCGGTTGTGGGCTGTACAGGAGCAGCGCTTCCCCAGCAGTGACGCCTCTCGGCTGATAACAGGGAGTAATAGATTGTAGACCCCATTGGATTGGCTGATAACAGAGGACTAGTGAGGATGTGGGGCTCCTCTCCTGGCCTGAGGTCACATGTTCCCTGTGCGTTGGGGTGACCCGGTTGTGGACTGTACAGGAGCAGCGCTTCCCCCAGCAGTGACGCCTCTCGGCTGATAACAGGGAGTAATAGATTGCAGACCCCATTGGATTGGCTGATAACAGAGGACTAATGAGGATGTGGGGCTCCTCTCCTGGCCTGAGGTCACATGTTCCCTGTGTGTTGGGGTGACCCGGTTGTGGACTGTACAGGAGCAGCGCTTCCCCCAGCAGTGACGTCTCTCGGCTGATAACAGGGAGTAATAGATTGTAGACCCCATTGGATTGGCTGATAACAGAGGGCCAGTGAGGATGTGGGGCTCCTCTCCTGACCTGAGGCCACATGTTCCCTCTGCGTTGGGGTGACCCGGTTGTGGGCTGTACAGGAGCAGCGCTTCCCCAGCAGTGACAGCCTCTTGGCTGATAACAGGGAGTAATAGATTGTAGACCCCATTGGATTGGCTAATAACAGAGGACTAGTGAGGATGTGGGGCTCCTCTCCTGGCCTGAGGTCACATGTTCCCTGTGCGTTGGGGTGACCCGGTTGTGGACTGTACAGGTGTGTGGCCCAGCTATGTCAGGTACACATAATCCAGGAAAATGCACAGGAAGGTAATCGAAAAGCTTGATATCCATTCACGTCACTCACACTTTCAGACACACCCACTAGGGGTATAAGAGGTAGTGACACGTAGCAGTCAGTTCATTCAAGCCTTGGGAGACTCAGGAGTGAGTCATTCCCGTCCAGATAGTTTCCTGTCTGAGAAGAGCTCAGATCAGTCAGTTTCCTGTCTCAGGACAGTTGAGATCATTGAGATAGCTTCCTGTCTTAGGACTGTGCAGTTCAGTGTCAGTTCAGTCTGGACTTGGAGGATACTGAGAGCTGTTCAGTGAGCTCTGGAGAAAGCTGGCATTCACATCAAAGCTACAAGTGCTTATGTTAAGAGCGAGAGCAGGGCGAAGGGCACAGTGGAGAAGATAGATGCTAGTGCACCAGGTACCAGATTACCTGCACTAATTCACCGGACACCGGGGTCCGAAGCGTTGCTAGTGCTTCAAGCCTAGTAATAAGAAAACCGGAGGCCTTGCTGGACTTCAAGTCGCAGAAGGTAGCCCTAAGCGCTGATACGTAAACGGAGTCAGGGAGAACAAGACGGGTGTAACGGGTCTGGTAGGTGGAACCACTGACGGAAACGGGTCTGGTTGGTGGAACCACTAAGCTTTATTATACAAGACAATTTACTTGCAAGAGAGCGGGTGGCATCCGGGAATAGGACAGGGAATCACGGCAATTAGCCAGGCAGCCTCTGGACAGGCAGGTTGTCACAATAAGTGACCAAGGAAGTCTCTGGACAGGCAAGTTGTCACGGCAAGTGACCTGGGCAGTCTCTGGACAGGCAGGTTGTCACGGCAAGTGACCTGGGCAGTCTCTGGACAGGCAGGTTGTCACGGCAAGTGACCTGGGCAGTCTCTGGACAGGCAGGTTGTCACGGCAAGTGACCTGGGCAGTCTCTGGACAGGCAGGTTGTCACGGCAAGTGACCTGGGCAGTCTCTGGACAGGCAGGTTGTCACGGCAAGTGACCTGGGCAGTCTCTGGACAGGCAGGTTGTCACGGCAAGTGACCCGGGCAGTCTCTGGACAGGCAGGTTGTCACGGCAAGTGACCAGGGCAGTCTCTGGGCAGGCAGGTTTGTCACGGCAAGTGACCAGGGCAGTCTCTGGGCAGGCAGGTTGTCACGGCAAGTGACCAGGGCAGTCTCTGGACAGGCAGGTTGTCACGGCAAGTGACCAGGGCAGTCTCTGGGTCTCTGGGCAGGCAGGTTTGTCACGGCAAGTGACCAGGGCAGTCTCTAGACAAACAGGCATATACGACCTGAGCTGGTGGAGCCTCCTGGTAGGCTGCAGTCGGATGGCAGATGATCGCTCCCAGGTGAGCAGGCAAGAGTCTCTGGAATAGCCGGGGATCTCTGCTGATGATGTCCGAACCTCTAGATAGAGCTGCAGTCGGATGGCAGATGATCGCTCCCAGGTGAGCAGGCAAGAGTCTCTGCAATAGCCGGGGATCTCCGCAGATGATGTCCGAACCTCTGGATAGAGCTGCAGTCGGATGGCAGATGATCGCTCCCAGGTGAGCAGGCAACAGCCGGGGATCTCTGCTGAAGATGTCCGAACCTCTGGATAGAGCTGCAGTCAGATGGCCGACAGGCAAACAGACAGGTAACAGGCAGGCAACTGGAAACAGGAGCTGATGGCTGAAGCAGAGTTAGACTGCACAGAAACAACATTGCTCGGGCACCTCCATTAAGGAGGAAGCCCTTAATATAGGGTGGAGTCCACCAGCATTGGCTGGAGACTGATTTGGAAAATGCGCGCGGCTCCTTTAAGAGCGGGGGAGGGTGCGGGCGCGCGCCCTAAGGCCAGCAGCAGGGAAGGAGCGCGCGGGACCAGCAGGGCGGAAGGAGGACGCCGAGGATGCCAGAGGCGCAGAGGAGGCTGGGAGCCCTGAGGACGCTGAGCGCAGGTGAGGAGAGCGACGTCCCTGTCTGGCAGCAGGCAGGGACGCGGGCGCTACAGTACCCCCCCTCTAGGCCCCCCCTTTTTAGGCCAGAAAAAAATTTAGCTAGGATGAGAGGGGCATGGATGTTCTCCCGAGGTTCCCAGGTTCTCTTCTCAGGACCAAACCCCTTCCAATCCACCAAAAAATAAGTCTTTTTTCCTACCCTTTTTGTGGCCAGAATGTTCTCTACCTCAAATTCATCATCAGCAGACACTGGAGCAGGAGGTGTACCTGTAGACTTAAAAAAAGAGTTAAGAACCACAGGTTTGAGGAGAGATACATGAAAAGAATTAGGAATTCGCAAATTGACCGGGAGTTTCAATTTATAGGACACCGGGTTGATCTGACTGATGATCTCAAAAGGACCGATGAACCGAGGACCTAACTTGTAGGACGGAATTTTGAGTCGAACATATTTGGACGAAAGCCAGACTTTGTCCCCAGGACGGAATTGAGGAGGATCCAGACGTTTTTTGTCAGCATGTCTTTTCATGCGCTCGGATGACTGAATGAGTGCGGACCGGGTACTCTCCCAGATGGAGGAGAATTCTCTAACCAGAGATTCCGCAGCTGGATTGTCCACAGAGATGGAAACAGGGACAGGGATCCGAGGGTGTTGACCGAAGACTACAAAAAACGGAGACTTGGTGGAAGATTCGCTCTCATGATTATTGTAGGAGAATTCGGCCCAAGGCAGGAGCTCCACCCAGTCAGAATGGTGGGCATTAACGAAGTGTCGAAGATAACTGGTCAAATTCTGATTTATTCGTTCAACTTGTCCATTGGACTGTGGGTGGTAAGCGGAGGAAAAATCCAGGGTGACGTCTAGCAACTTACAAGTGGCTCTCCAGAAATGTGAGGTGAACTGAACCCCACGATCCGACACAATGTGACGAGGCAGACCATGAAGACGGAAGATGTGGCGGATAAAGTCTTTAGCCAACTCGGGTGCAGACGGAAGACCTGGCAGAGGAATGAAGTGAGCCATCTTGGAAAAGCGGTCAGTGACCACCCAAATGACTGTACAACCAGCAGAGACGGGAAGATCAGTAATGAAGTCCATGGCTATATGCTGCAGGGGGCAGCGGGTACAGGAAGCGGAAGAAGACGGCCGGTAGGCAGGTGTCTCGGAACTTTGTTGCGGGCACAGGAAACACAGGCAGAAACAAAGTCTATTACGTCTTTGTGCAGGGTAGGCCACCAATAATGCCGGGTAATGAGTTGGAGGGTCTTTTTTTGACCAGCGTGGCCAGCGAGTTTAGATGAATGACCCCAATGTAGGATTCTCTTCCGATCAGTTTCTGATACGAACGTCTTACCAGGAGGGAGACGATTTAAACTCACGGGAGCCACCTGCATCACTCTGGCGGGATCAATGATTTGCTTAGGTTCCTCCTCGAGATCCGACACCAGGAAGACCGAGACAAGGCATCCGCCTTGATGTTTTTGTCAGCTGGGCGAAAATGCAAAAGAAAATCGAAGCGGGCAAAAAACAAGGACCACGGGCTTGGCGAGGGTTAAGTCTCTGGGCATGCTGGAGGTATGCCAGATTCTTGTGGTCCGTGTAAATGATTACCGGATGAAGAGCCCTTCGAGTAGGTAACGCCACTCCTCCAATGCCAACTTGATGGCCAATAACTCTCGGTCTCCTATGGAGTAGTTGCGCTCGGAGGAGGAGAAGAGTTTGGAGAAGAAACCGCAGGATACCATCTCCCGGATGAAGCTTTTTGGGTAAGTACCGCTCCGGCTCCAGCAGAGGAAGCGTCCACCTCCAGGAAGAACTGCTTGTTGCCATCCGGGCGATGCAGCACTGGAGCGGAAGAGAAGGCCTGTTTTAGAGAAAGGAAGGCCTCCTCTGCTTCGGGCGTCCACTGTTTGGGGTTAGCATCCTTGCGGGTGAGCGCGGAGATTGGCGCAGTCCTGGAAGAGAAGTGCGGTATGAAGAGACGGTAATAGTTGGCAAATCCCAGGAACCGCTGAATGGCCTTCAACCCCTCCGGTCGGGGCCACTTCTCGATGGCAGACAATTTCTCCGGATCCATTCGTAGGCCTGTCTGAGAAATGATGTAGCCCAGAAACGGAAGCGATGTCTGCTCAAAGAGGCACTTCTCATATTTGGCGAAGAGGTGATTCTGCCTGAGCCTGAGCAGAACCTGACGAACATCCCTCCGGTGAGACTGAAGATCCGGAGAGAAGACCAAGATGTCGTCAAGGTACACCACAACGCAGGAGTAGAGGAAGTCCCGGAAGATGTCATTGACCAACTCCTGAAAGACTGCTGGAGCATTACAGAGACAAAAGGGCATCACCAAGTACTCGTAGTGGCCGTCCCGGGTGTTGAATGCCGTCTTCCATTCATCTCCTCGACGGATACGAACCAGGTTGTATGCTCCACGAAGATCTAGTTTGGTGAAGACTCTAGCCCTCTAAGACGATCAAACAATTCTGGAATGAGCGGAAGAGGGTACTTATTCTTCACCGTGATCAAATTTAGGCCTCTGTAGTCAATACAGGGACGGAGAGATCCGTCCTTCTTTTTTACGAAGAAGAAACCTGCTCCCGCTGGGGAGGTAGATTTCCGGATGAATCCTTTTGCTAAGTTCTCCTCGATATATTCGGACATCGACCTGGTCTCAGCAGCGGACAACGGGTAAATACGCCCACGGGGAGGCGTGGTACCGGGTAGCAGGTCGATCGGGCAATCATATGGTCTATGCGGGGTAATGTCTCTGCTCCTTTTTATTGAAGACATCAGCAAATGACCAATATGGAATCGGGAGTCCTGGTAGATTAGCAGGAGTAGGAGAAGGACAGACGGGATGAACAGGCACCAGACACGTTTTATGACAGTCCTGTCCCCAGCGAAGAATCTCTCCATTCTGCCAGTCAAGCACAGGTGCATGCTTTTGGAGCCAAGGCAGACCTAGTAAGAAAGCATGAGAGAGTCCAGGCAGAACATGAAATGAGATGCTCTCAGAATGCAACATTCCCACCTGCAGGGTTATGGCTTCGGTGATAAGTCGGATGGGACGAGGTAGGAGACCCCCATCCACAGCAGCAACAGATACTGGTTCAACAAGAGGTTTGGTGGGAATGCGATACTTCTCTACTAGAGCCTGTGACACGAGATTCCCAGCTGCTCCAGAATCAAGTTGGGCCATCTCGAAGTAACGGTTCTTACCGAGAAGAATTGAGACCGAGAGCAGCAGAGATGAAGAGGATTTATTTTTGTCTAGATTGACCTCTCCGAGCGAACCTAGACACAGGCGTTTCCCGACTTCTCCGGACAGGTTCGGATCCAGTGCTCCTTACTGCCGCAGTAGAAGCAACTTTTCTCGGCACGGCGTGAGTCCTGACGGGCTTTGACCATCTTGGCCTGGTCGACCTGCATAGGCTCAGCAGTGTGCACCTGGGGAGAAACGGAAGGGGTTAAATGAGGAAACTTTTTTTTACGGGTGACCTCTTTGGCTCGTTCCTGGAACCATAGATCAATCCGATTGGCAAGATTTATTAAATCATCAAGCGAGGTTGGAATGTCCCGACTGGCAAGTTCGTCTTTAATACGGCCGGACAGACCCTCCCAGAAGACCGAAATTAGAGCTTCATTGTCCCAAGCCAGTTCTGAGGCTAGAGTACGGAACCGTATGGCATATTGACCAACGGTGAGACTTCCCTGACGGAGACGCAACAGAGATGATGCAGAGGAGGTCTTCCGTCCAGGTTCGTCGAATACCCTCCGGAAGGCCGAGAGAAAAGCAGGCAGGTCTGACACCAGAGGATCTTCTCTCTCCCAGAGAGGATTAAGCCAGGCCAGAGCCTCTCCGGTGAGATGGGACATGATGAAGGCAATTTTGGCCCGGTCAGAATTAAACTGGTGTGCCAGGAGTTCGAAATGCAGGGTGCACTGGTTAATGAAACCCCGAGCCATAACAGGGTCGCCTCCATACCTAGGAGGAGCTGAAAGTCGGGGACCGGGAATGGAAACCACGGAATTGGGAGTCAGCGGGACTGCCGGATTATGAATCATGGCTCCAGCGGTGGTTGCTGGTGATGGATTCAGAGTGTCCAAGCGGGAATTGACGTTCCGCAGGTGACCCAGGATAGCCTCCTGTTGAGACCTCTGGCGAGACAGCTCATGACACAGTTCCGGAAGTGAAGGGGTTTGGGTGCCACCGGGTTCCATGGCCCGAGCAAACTGTAACGGGTCTGGTAGGTGGAACCACTGACGGAAACGGGTCTGGTTGGTGGAACCACTAAGCTTTATTATACAAGACAATTTACTTGCAAGAGAGCGGGTGGCATCCGGGAATAGCAGGAATCACGCAATTAGCCAGGCAGTCTCGACAGGCAGTTGTCACATAAGTGACCAAGGAAGTCTCTGGACAGGCAAGTTGTCACGGCAAGTGACCTGGGCAGTCTCTGGACAGGCAGGTTGTCACGGCAAGTGACCTGGGCAGTCTCTGGACAGGCAGGTTGTCACGGCAAGTGACCTGGGCAGTCTCTGGACAGGCAGGTTGTCACGGCAAGTGACCTGGGCAGTCTCTGGACAGGCAGGTTGTCACGGCAAGTGACCTGGGCAGTCTCTGGACAGGCAGGTTGTCACGGCAAGTGACCCGGGCAGTCTCTGGACAGGCAGGTTGTCACGGCAAGTGACCAGGGCAGTCTCTGAGCAGGCAGGTTTGTCACGGCAAGTGACCAGGGCAGTCTCTGGGCAGGAAGGTTGTCTCGGCAAGTGACCAGGGCAGTCTCTGGACAGGCAGGTTGTCACGGCAAGTGACCAGGGCAATCTCTGGGCAGGCAGGTTTGTCACGGCAAGTGACCAGGGCAGTCTCTAGACAAACAGGCATATACGACCTGAGCTGGTGGAGCCTCCTGGTAGGCTGCAGTCGGATGGCAGATGATCGCTCCCAGGTGAGCAGGCAAGAGTCTCTGGAATAGCCGGGGATCTCTGCTGATGATGTCCGAACCTCTAGATAGAGCTGCAGTCGGATGGCAGATGATCGCTCCCAGGTGAGCAGGCAAGAGTCTCTGCAATAGCCGGGGATCTCCGCAGATGATGTCCGAACCTCTGGATAGAGCTGCAGTCGGATGGCAGATGATCGCTCCCAGGTGAGCAGGCAACAGCCGGGGATCTCTGCTGAAGATGTCCGAACCTCTGGATAGAGCAATATAGGGTGGAGTCCACCAGCATTGGCTGGAGACTGATTTGGAAAATGCGCGCGGCTCCTTTAAGAGCGGGGGAGGGTGCGGGCGCGCGCCCTAAGGCCAGCAGCAGGGAAGGAGCGCGCGGGACCAGCAGGGCGGAAGGAGGATGCCGAGGATGCCAGAGGCGCAGAGGAGGCTGGGAGCCCTGAGGACGCTGAGCGCAGGTGAGGAGAGTGACGTCCCTGTCTGGCAGCAGGCAGGGACGCGGGCGCTACAACGGGCAAGGCCTGATCAGCCCTAACGACTTAGTTCTTTCCAACATCTGAGCATCAGAGACACAAAAGGCTCTACCACAATGTCGGCCGGGCGTTGCAGCTATTGAGTAAGCTGGAGATTGCAGAGTTAACTTCGCTTCATGCAAGTTTGGACTCACATACATATGAAGTAAAGGAGGCCTCTAACCTGCTCAGCGGTTATCCTGAATGTGCATTCTCCACCCCGACCAGCTCCCCGGGACCTGCCTGAAACATCTGCAAGTAAAGGTATGGAAAGAGATTGCCTTGTGTGAGACTGTTTCATGTACTACACCCTGCATCACCATAGACTTCCAGGGACCGGTCTCACCTGTGGGAGACCTACCATCTAGCTGCCCCATAACATCCCCTGTGAAGATCCATATAGCAGCGCTGGTCCAATTGATCAGATACCACGGGTGGCGTCACGAACTATCCAAACTACAAATCCCCTGTAAATATCCCCCATTGCATGACCGCCAGGGCCACGGACCGAGTCCCGCTGCCAGTGACGTCTCCCATAGAAATCAATGGGCTCGGTGCCGAGTACCCCATAGCCCTGGTATCCACCTCAGTGTGGTGCGCGTCACAGGAGCAGCGCTTCCCCCAGCAGTGACAGCCTCTTGGCTGATAACAGGGAGTAATAGATTGTAGACCCCATTGGATTGGCTGATAACAGAGGACTAGTGAGGATGTGAGGCTCCTCTCCTGGCCTGAGGCCACATGTTCCCTGTGTGTTGGGGTGACCCGGTTGTGGACTGTACAGGAGCAGCGCTTCCCCCAGCAGTGACGCCTCTCGGCTGATAACAGGGAGTAATAGATTGTAGACCCCATTGGATTGGCTGATAACAGAGGACTAGTGAGGATGTGAGGCTCCTCTCCTGGCCTGAGGTCACATGTTCCCTGTGCGTTGGGGTGACCCGGTTGTGGGCTGTACAGGAGCAGCGCTTCCCCCAGCAGTGACGCCTCTCGGCTGATAACAGGGAGTAATAGATTGTAGACCCCATTGGATTGGCTGATAACAGAGGACTAGTGAGGATGTGAGGCTCCTCTCCTGGCCTGAGGCCACATGTTCCCTGTGTGTTGGGGTGACCCGGTTGTGGACTGTACAGGAGCAGCGCTTCCCCCAGCAGTGACGCCTCTCGGCTGATAACAGGGAGTAATAGATTGTAGACCCCATTGGATTGGCTGATAACAGAGGACTAGTGAGGATGTGAGGCTCCTCTCCTGGCCTGAGGCCACATGTTCCCTGTGTGTTGGGGTGACCCGGTTGTGGACTGTACAGGAGCAGCGCTTCCCCCAGCAGTGACACCTCTCGGCTGATAACAGGGAGTAATAGATTGTAGACCCCATTGGATTGGCTGATAACAGAGGACTAGTGAGGATGTGAGGCTCCTCTCCTGGCCTGAGGTCACATGTTCCCTGTGCGTTGGGGTGACCCGGTTGTGGGCTGTACAGGAGCAGCGCTTCCCCCAGCAGTGACGCCTCTCGGCTGATAACAGGGAGTAATAGATTGTAGACCCCATTGGATTGGCTGATAACAGAGGACTAGTGAGGATGTGAGGCTCCTCTCCTGGCCTGAGGTCACATGTTCCCTGTGTGTTGGGGTGACCCGGTTGTGGACTGTACAGGAGCAGCGCTTCCCCCAGCAGTGACAGCCTCTCGGCTGATAACAGGGAGTAATAGATTGCAGACCCCATTGGATTGGCTGATAACAGAGGACTAGTGAGGATGTGGGGCTCCTCTCCTGGCCTGAGGTCACATGTTCCCTGTGCGTTGGGGTGACCCGGCTGTGGGCTGTACAGGAGCAGCGCTTCCCCCAGCAGTGACTGCCTCTCGGCTGATAACAGGGAGTAATAGATTGCAGACCCCATTGGATTGGCTGATAACAGAGGTCTAGTGAGGATGTGGGGCTCCTCTCCTGGCCTGAGGTCACATGTTCCCTGTGCGTTGGGGTGACCCGTTGTGGGCGCTCAATGTTCGGCTTTCTTCTCGCCTCCCACAGATAGATCTGAATTCGGCCACCTCACAGGACAGATCTGTCCTAATCCCGTCCCCGGGGAGCCGCTGCCCCATCTTATTTTTTGCTGAGGACAATGACACCAGCGCGGCTCTGAATGGAGCTTTTCTTCTGCTCACAAAGGCCGCAGCTTTTGGAGTAACGGCTGCGGGGGCGGCCCGGGGAGAAGACTCGGCTGCCATTGTCATCCTCCTGCCCTGGGCTAAAGACGGGGACGCATCACACATTCCTCCACATTGATGTCACAGACTCATCCACCACCCCCCCCATCAAGACATGTTAATGACCCCAACCCTTACAGGAGCTCCGCTCCGACATAGTGACCGAAACGCGTCACGTCTCATCCGCTCCACCGAAACTTCACATCCTCTCTACAGGGGCCAAAACTGACACTTATGCCCCTAATCCGTGTCAGGGGCAGTGACAGCCCGGCCGATACTTGCAGTAAGGGAGCCCACCTGGACATCGGCTGCTGGGCCAGATCATGGCTGATGGCCGACTGTTCTCCACTCAGAGATTACCACAATTTCTAGGTTATTGTCTCTTTTTGAGGATTGACCACAGGTTGTCAATGGGACGAGATCTGGGAGTTTCCTGGACCCAAAATGTCTGTGGTTAGTTCGCTGAGCAACTTAGTTCTCACTTTGGCATTGTGACATCATCTCCATCACGGGGAAAAAGCAACAACCCCACATTGTCCTGGATGATGGGAGAACGTGTTCTTGGGGAAGGTTTAGATCCCATTCTTGTTAGGCTATTAAATGACCCCTCCATGATGAGTAGCCCCCAACATGTAATGATGAACTCCCTTTCCATGGATGAGAAGCCCCCACACATTGTGAGTGACCCCCTCCATGGATGAGAAGCCTCCACACATTGTGAGTGACCCCTCCATGGATGAGAAGCCCCACACATTGTGAGTGACCCCCTCCATGGATGAGAAGCCTCCACACATTGTGAGTGACCCCTCCATGGATGAGAAGCCCCACACATTGTGAGTGATCTCCTCCATGGATGAGAAGCCTCCACACATTGTGAGTGACTCCTCCTGGATGAGAAGCCTCCACACATTGTGAGTGATCTCCTCCATGGATGAGAAGCCCCACACATTGTGAGTGATCCCCTCCATGGATGAGAAGCCCCACACATTGTGAGTGATCCCTCCATGGATGAGAAGCCCCCACATTGTGAGTGATCTCCTCCATGGATGAGAAGCCCCCACACATTGTGAGTGATCTCCTCCATGGATGAGAAGCCTCCACACATTGTGAGTGATCTCCTCCATGGATGAGAAGCCCCCACACATTGTGAGTGATCCCCTCCATGGATGAGAAGCCCCACACATTGTGAGTGATCCCTCCATGGATGAGAAGCCCCCACACATTGTGAGTACCCCCTCCTTGGATGAGAAGCCCCACACATTGTGAGTGATCCCCTCCATGGATGAGAAGCCCCCACACATTGTGAGTGACCCCTCCATGGATGAGAAGCCCCACACATTTGTGAGTGATCCCCTCCATGGATGAGAAGCCCCACACATTGTGAGTGACCCCTCCATGGATGAGAAGCCCCACACATTGTGAGTGATCCCCTCCATGGATGAGAAGCCCCACACATTGTGAGTGATCCCTCCATGGATGAGAAGCCTCCACACATTGTGAGTGATCTCCTCTATGGATGAGAAGCCCCACACATTGTGAGTGATCCCTCCATGGATAGAAGCCTCCACACATTGTGAGTGATCTCCTCTATGGATGAGAAGCCTCCACACATTGTGAGTGATCTCCTCCATGGATAAGAAGGACCTCCACACATTGTGAGTGATCTCCTCCATGGATGAGAAGCCTCCACACATTGTGAGTGATCCCTCCATGGATGAGAAGCCCCACACATTGTGAGTGATCCCCTCCATGGATGAGAAGCCTCCACACATTGTGAGTGATCTCCTCCATGGATGAGAAGCCTCCACACATTGTGAGTGATCCCCTCCATGGATGAGAAGCCCCTACACATTGTGAGTGACCCCCTCCATGGATGAGGAGATGAGTCGTCCGCCAGGGCTTTGGGGTACTCGGCACTGAGCCCGTTGATGTCTATGGGGAATGTCACGGGTAGCACAGCTCGGTCCGTGCCCTGGGCGCTCACTGTAATGTGGGATATTTATAGGTGACTTGAATAATGATATGGGGATTCGTGACGCCACTTGTGGTGCCTGGTCAGGATGACCAGCGCTGCTATGCAGATCCACTGGAGGGTTGATATTGTGCAGCTAGATGTTAAGCCTTCCACAAGTAAGGCTGAGTTCTCCTCCAGGGCAGATAGATGTGCAGGGGTGCAGGACAGACGGGACCCGACAGTCAGGGGTAATAAGGGAGACACACACATAAGTCACTTTGGTACCTTTACTGAAGATGTTGCAGGCACTTCCCGGAGCGCTGTAGGGTGAAGGGTGCACATCCAGATTACTCCACTGAGTAGGTGTGTGGCCTCCTGTCCTCTGCCTTTATGTGATAAAGTCCTGACCTGCTTGTAGCTAGGTCTAACTTGGTCTCCGTCTTGCACCTGGCTGATCTTGTGATTGTACCTCTTCTTGAAGTACACAGTCTCTATTTGCAGTGCACTGCCAGACTCCGTCCTCCTGATCCTGCTACGTATCAGCTCTGTGGTACTCCTGGGACTTGTAGTCCTCCAGGAACTCCGGTGTTCTCCTAATGGGTCGTGGAGATCCCTATAGGCTCGGACCCCGGTGTCCGGTGAATACTTGCTGAGGTAAGCTATAAAGGCTTTTCTACCTCATTAACTTCTACTCGCCTTCGGCCTACCTGGATCCTCACACGATCACACACACTGGCAGTTGGTGGGCTGCCTCTTCGCCGCTCTTTAAGCGTCGGCACGCTTTCTAGTGAGCTATACTCCTAGATTCAGCTCTGACTAGGCTGGAGTGATTTCTCTTTTACTCTTACTAGACTCCACTTACTTGGAACTGAATAGCTCTGCAACCTCTCTGAGGTGACTGAGCTGCACTGGGCTGCTCTGCTCTCTGACTGAGCTCTCCTAGCAGACTGAGCTCTCTGAGCAGACTCCCTAGAAATGGCTGCTCTGACTAAACTCACAGAACTCCCTCGTGTTTCCTGTGTCAGGTCTTTTTATATGTCTTACACAGCTCCCTCTGGTGGTCTCTGGGATAAATTGTATGTGTGTGCATGTGCATAATGACCTCTGGTGGTATCTTCTTTCAGTGCACCCTTCTGGAAGATATGGATCCAGTCACAGCTGGGCTCCACAAAGCCCCCACACATTGTGAGTGACTCCCTCCATGGATGAGAAGCCCCCACACATTGTGAGTGATCCCCTCCATGGATGAGAAGCCTCCACACATTGTGAGTGATCCCCTCCATGGATGAGAAGCCTCCACACATTGTGAGTGATCCCCTCTATGGATGAGAAGCCCCCACACATTGTGAGTGATCCCCTCCATGGATGAGAAGCCCCACACATTGTGAGTGATCCCCTCCATGGATGAGAAGCCCCCACACATTGTGAGTGACCCCTCCATAGAAGAGAAGCCCCCACACATTGTGAGTGATCCCCTCCATGGATGAGAAGCCCCCACACATTGTGAGTGACCCCCTCCATGGATGAGAAGCCCCCACACATTGTGAGTGATCCCCTCCATGGATGAGAAGCCTCCACACATTGTGAGTGATCCCCTCCATGGATGAGAAGCCTCCACACATTGTGAGTGACCCCCTCCATGGATGAGAAGCCTCCACACATTGTGAGTGACCCACTTCTTTTTTCTTGGTTGTTTGAATCTGATCTCTTCCGATTGTCCTTTCTAGCCACAACCGTCCTGCTCCTATAGGGGGGTCTCACAACCTGGTGTTATTCTGATACTTCTCAGCACTTGTATATATTGGCACCCCACCATCGTGAGCAGTCCTTTACTGTGTTTCTCTCCTCTTAGACACAGGACTCATGGCAGAGTCACCTTCTCTTCTCCCATCAATCATTCTACCTACGGTTACATGGATTCTTCCCATTCACAAATCTGTGATAAAATAACAATATACAGTACAGACCAAAAGTTTGGACACACCTTCTCATTCAAAGATTTTTCTGTATTTTCATGACTATGAAAATTGTAGAATCACACTGAAGGCATCAAAACTATGAATTATCACATGTGGAATTATACATTACACTTTACAAAAAAGTGTGAAACCTGAAAATATGTCTTATATTCTAGGTTCTTCACAGTAGCCACCTTTTGCTTTGATTACTGCTTTGCACGCAGAAAAGGTGAACGGATGGACTCTACATGCCTGGTTCCCACCGTGAAGCATGGAGGAGGTGGTGTGATGGTGTGGGGGTGTTTTGCTGGTGACACTGTTGGGGATTATTCAAAATTGAAGCGGTGAACGGTCCAGCTCACCCCAAACCATCTGGATTGGGTTCAGGTCTGGTGACTGTGGAGGCCAGGTCATCTGGCGTAGCACCCCATCACTCTCCTTCTTGGTCAAATAGCCCTTACACAGCCTGGAGGTGTTTGGGGTCATTGTCCTGTTGAAAAATATGATGGTCCAACTAAACGCAAACCGGATGGAATAGCATGCTGCTGCAAGATGCTGTGGTAGCCATGCTGGTTCACTATGCCTTCAATTTTGAATAAATCCCCAAAAGTGTCACCAGCAAAGCACCCCCACACCATCCCACCTCCTCCTCCATGCCAAAATTTTTTCCACCTGGGCGTAGGCTTGCCCTTTGTACGCCCAGTATACATAAGAGTGCCCTAGAACCCAAACTGTGGGTTTGTGGCTGCCTGAAAGAAACGAGAGGTGTTAGATCATCTAAAGCCTTGAGTAAGACCCACGCGCCTCTACCGGTGGGATCTCATTTGGATTTTCGCACTCTAATGCCTAAAGAGTCACTACATATGACGACATCCCCGTTGATCAACCCGCCTACCGACGTTGCTTTTGCCAACGGCACTAATTCGCTAATGCGCAGCGCCCCGAAAAATGTGATTGCAAACGCTGTGGATATTAGAGCCGCCTCGTACTGTGACTTGCAAACTGACGTCAAGATAATGATGATATCGCGCAACAGGCTTAGAGACACGGGGCGACGACATTCCTGACTAGGTTGGAGCCTCTTCCAGCCTTTAACGGCTTGCCTGACGAGGAAGTATTTAGTAACGTCATCCCAACTAGAAGCTGGAAGAAAAAGGCTATTCCTGCTAGGTGTCGCTGCGCTGCGGTACCCGACGCTCCTCTATTCCTGAGCAGATTCAGCAGTTCTACTAAAACGTTGCATCTGGCCCGATTACACGTATCGACCGGTCTTCCCTTGATTAAAGAGCGCCACTCCTCCCAAGCCTTACCATAGACCTGCCAGGTAGCCGGTGTCACTGAGGCTTGGATCAAGGGCATCAGTGATTGGCCACAGTGTCCCAGAGGGAGGGAGGACATTGTAGGCCCAGTGGTTGAGCTTTGGGGCGGAATGATTTGAAGGCCTGCCAATCGGAAGACAACAGAGAGTTAACAATCACATCTTCAGCAATAGACGTAACTCTGGCGCGGAACCAGATGTGTCTAAGGCATAGTAACGCTAGGCGGCGCAGCAGCGCGAGAACAGGCAGGGAGGAAGAAGACATGCTGTTTAAACTTCTTGCGGTTCCTGGGTGTCTGGTTAGAAATCTGATGTTAGCGTTTTCCAATTGGGTACCCCAGACCTCAATGGCTGTTACTATTGAAAAAATCTCTAACAGCGCTGGGTTTCGGCCCCAGGTAGATGTGTGGTCCATAGAACCGGCCAGCTGCATTTGCACCATTGCTCTTTGTAGATTGAGACAAAGCCGTTATTGAGATCACTACCAACCTTCAAACCTAAATCTTTGCTCGGCGTTTCCTGCACCATTATACATGTGTGTCCGTTGTAAGAATCTAAGAATGACTTCCAGACTAACAGATCTGCTTTCAAGGAGCGGTTGAGTCTAATTTTATGTCCCGGCTGGGTAATGCCTTTTGCTGACAATGATAGACGGCGTGAGAACGCTCTGCCCACTGGCATAACGCGACAAGCAAAATTGAGCAAACCTAGCAAAGACTGCATCTGCTGAAGGGTGACTTTTTAGCTTCGATGAAAATAGGGGCGCGTTCTTTTTCAAGCTTTAACCCGCGAATCTGCCCCCAGGTAATTGCTGTGTATTTCAGCTGCATTTCTAGTTTTTTCATATTGGGCACGGTGTAGGATATTACATCCTTTATGGTGTTTTCTTCACCACTTATGTGGCACATGGTGATTTTATTTATAATTGTTTGGATAATACATATACATTTGTTTTTCACTAGGATTGTCCACATTTGTTTTTTCACCAATTTATATATACTGTTTGTTTTGCAATTTACATTGCAGATATTCACACACATTTTATGTGATTTTATAGGTGTATTTTTGATCTAAGGTTCACTGCGTTTATTCCTTTATGTATATTCAACACATGCTGCCTATCTTATGTTTATACATTACCTGGGTGTTGTTTGAGCACACCTGTCTTTTATATGTGCATACACTTATACATTAATTAACTTTAGGTGTGTACCATTAAGCACATAATTTTATATGGTGACGTGCTCATTCTTTATTAAGGATTTTATTATCCTGGGTTACTGCTTGTCGTATACCATTTATGATCTATTTTGATACAATTTTGTATACACTATTTTGCAATAATTTGTCATTATTCTCATTATTTTTATTTTAATTCAATAAAGTATATTTGATTATTTACATTGTGTCACTATTGATTTTTGTGTCACTGTCCGGTCACTTGGGTGTCCTCTCTCCATTCTTGGATAATTTATCATATATTTCCGGGTGGTCTGCCATCCACACTTTTGGTGGGATTGTCACTATTTATATTCACGCTGGTTATTAATTATTTTTTATTATTATAATTTTGTATTTATTGTGGTGACAATTACATCAATTTCTTTCGATGAAAATTTGACCGTTTGCTGTGTTTTTTGTAATTTATCTGCCGGTAAACGAAAAACCATTTCATTGGTATCTATATCGATGCCGAGAAAAGGGAGCAAGTTGCATGGGCTGATGTTTTTTTCGGGTGACAGTGGTACCCCGAAGAGCCGCGCTATAAATTTAAACTTCTGGAGGAGGAAGGTACAGAGTTTTGAATTCTCGGGCCTACAAACAAAAAATCATCCAGGTAGTGAATGGTCGAATTGCTGCCGTTTCGTGCCGCACTACCCAGTCTAGGAAGGTGCTGAAAAGTTCGAAATAGTGGCATGAGATAGAGCAGCCCATTGGTAAGCACGTGTCGAAGTAAAACAGCTGGTCCACCCCGAAGCCTAACAAATGAAAGCTTTCTGGGCGTACTGGCAAAAGGCGGAAAGCTGACTCTATGTCGGATTTTGCTAGAAGCGCGCCAGGCCCCGCGGTGCGTACCAGTTCGACCGCTCTGTCAAAAGACGCGTACGTTACGGAAGTGTCTTCAGGGGGTAATCGCGTCGTTAACCGAACTATCCTTCGGGTAGGAAAGGTGGTGAATTAGGCGAAATTTACCGGGTTCTTTTTTGGGGACGATACCTAAAGGTGAGACACTAAGGTTTTTGAAGGGCAGTGATGTGAAAGGGCCCGCCATCCTGCCTAGTTCTACCTCTTTTTGGATGCAAAATCACGGGGTATTAGCGCGAGGATTTTAGATTATTAGCCGATGTTGGTGTTTGATTTAGTTTGAAGGGAATGAAAAACCCGTTTTGAAAACCGTCGTGCAATTGCTGGGCAGAATCTTTATTAGGATAAAGGCTTAGCCATGGGCCCATTGCGGCTACGTTCACCGGGGTTCTGCCTCGTCGCCGCTCTATTTGGGAGGCGGGTAAACCTGGCTTCAGGGTGTCCACCTCCGCAGGCTGAGCAGTCGTACCTATATCTACATGATGCCTGGAATCGGCAGCTTCCTTCGTTATAAAGCATGCAGGCCCCTGGTCTCCGCACGACCACTGAGTTTGGGCCTGTGGCAGTTGAAGGACTAGTGGCCGTTGCTGAAAAGGGAGAATGTTTTTGCTCCATCATTAGTTGTAGCCAGACTTCGGTGGCTTTAACGCCCCATCCTAGATCCGGTTGCAGGGCTAGCCTCCTGCGGAACTCTTCGTCATAGCGCCTCCAAGCGATGCCACTATGAGACTTGTAAGAGTTGTATATTAAATCCAGATAAATGAAGAGCTCCACGCAGCGCTCGGGGTGTTTTTGGCCCATGATACAGCCGAGGACCGCGAAGGCCTGAAGCCAGTTATTCATTGTATGCACTATCTTTCCTCTTGACCGTTCGCCAGTCTTCCTTTCCTTATCTACGGACTGCTGGTCTGGCGACAGAAGTGACCATATATCTATGTAATCATTGTTCCAGATTTTCTCTTTTGACCCTAGGTCTATGTGTGCGCCTAGAGGGCTGATACCGCAGTAAAACGCGTCCTTGTGTAGGCTCGCTGAATTAGATTTAGGTGTTGTTCTAGTGACGGCTGACCCAGTAGGGTGATCTAGGCGGTGAACTAGCGCCCTGATGGCAGATGCCAGATTGTTGTCTCCAGTGGTGTGTTGTGCAACGTTAAGATCGTTTATCGTGCGTAACTCACCACTGTCAGACGCAGGTGGAGCGTCCTGGGCACGGGCGGCTCCGGATGATGGAGAATCTCCATCAGTGGTAGATGTGCTGGGTTGTTGTTGACTGCTGATAAAGGGGTTACTGGGAGATGAGGCTTTGCCTCCACAGTTGTCTGTCGATGATGAGGTGCGTGACAATCATTGGCTGTCGTGCGCCTGAGGCCGAGTGACAAACTCTGCAGCGCCTTCGAGGATGTCGTTCTGGCTGGGTGCCCTGTGGGCTGTAGAAGATTCCCTCCGTCTGGTAGACCCGGGACAGGGAACGTGTGCGCCGTCTTCTGTCGGATCCATATGGCCGCCTGTCGTGACCCTCAGATGTGTCCGACCGTCCAGAAGTTGACGGTGAGCTCCATCTGGAGGACCATTACCTGCGGTGATTCCTAACTTCCACTGGTCAGTCGAGGGAGGAAGAGGAAGATTCCGGCCCTCACACGAGAATTTAACCCCTCAGGGTGTGGCCGGACTCCACTTCCCCTTCCACCCTGTTGGTCAGTGGACGTCCTGATATCTGGCATCACCTGGGGGGAGTGATGGGAGGTGGGAAGCACTGCCCACAGTTCCTTCTAGCATAAAGTATATATGGGCTCTTCAGTCAGATGCACGATCCCTATACGGTGCCGTGCCTACCAGATTGATGGAGCTAAACAGACGTTGTACGATCAGTCTCGGAAAGTCTCTGTCATTACCCTGCTAGTGTTCTTTCATCTTTGGAACATGAAACTACTCACTACCTCCCTGGATAAATACATTACAGAGTATCATTGACATAAAAGACATTTATGGGGGAGTTATGTTGTCCTTAAACCACACAGGCTCAGCAAATATGACAATCTATTGCAAATAGAGCCACATGTTGTGAATAGGCTGGAAATGAGTTCTGAGCAGAAGCTCCCTCTGGTGGTTACAAACGGTACTGGACTGTCCAGTGAAGATTGTGAGGATTGGGAATCAGGTGTTACTGACTGGTCTTATATAAGGGAGTCACCTTCCCATCAGGGTTGCCGGTGATCAATTGTTCTGGTCTCAATCCTTGATTCCTGTTTCCTTGGTAGCCTGCTGTGTCGTGTCTGAATCTCCTGCTAACAGATAAGACATTTTCTTCTTTTTGTTTTTGTGCTTGATTTTTGCATTTTGTCCTGCACTTCTGTGGGGGCCTTCAAGGTCCCTTCTGGGGGCTTTTGCCCTCTCAGTTCAGTTCAGCCACTGATGTTTGTACATTTGCTTTTTCCAGTTTTTTCAGTGGCTGCTGTTTTGTTTTTGGTTACACCAGAGAACTAATTTAGGTGGTAGAGGTCGTGTGATCTCAGGTGTTTTTGAAATTAGTAGAGTTGGTGCTTTTCAGGGTTTTTTGGGATTGCAGTAAGTGCCCTTCCTATCCTTTTCTATTTAGTAAGTTTGGGCCCCAACGTTTGCTCATACTATTTTCTGTCTGTGTCAGTATTTCTTCTTGTCTAACCGCCATTACATGTTTGGGGGCTTTCTATGTTCTTTGGGGATCTGCTCCGGGGCAGATAGCTTTCCTCTTTCTATCTTTAGGTGTAGTTAGTTTCTCAGGCTGTGACGAGGCGTCTAGGACCAACGTAGGAACGCTCCACGGTTGCCTCTAGTTGTGGTGGTTAGTCAGGGTACTGCAATCTCATAGTTTCCAACTGCTCTGGTGTATTTCCTTTTTTGCCTGCACTCCTCAGCTACCGAAACATAACAGTATCACCGGCCTAAACTGAAAATTATATGGTACTCACAGAAGGGAAAAATATTGTGGAAAGAAAAAAGTTGTCAGAGTTGTCAGAGATTTTTTTTTTTTTTTTTTCTGTTTGTTGCATTTTTTTTTCCCTCTGTATCTCTGGGTGCTGAGGAGGATTTTTTTTCTCTCTCAATGGAGTTTGCACAGTTGTCTGGCCGTGTGGATCAGCTTGCCACTGAAGTTCAGAGTATTGCTGCATATCTTGCAAGGTTGCCTGTTGTGGAACCTAGGATCCCCATGCCAGATTTGTTTTTAGGGGATCAAGCTAAGTTTCTGAATTTCAAAAATAATTGTAAATTGTTTTTTGCCTTAAAATCTAAGTCCTCAGGGAACGCAGCGCAGCAGGTTCAAATTGTCATCTCTCTCCTGCGCGGCGACCCTCAGGAATGGGCTTTTTCCCTGACACCTGGGGATCCTGTTTTGAGTGCTGTTGATGCGTTTTTTCAGGCTTTGGGGTTATTGTACGATGAGCCTAATGTCACTGATCAAGCTGAAAAAGCCTTGTTGGCATTAAATCAGGGGCTTGATGACGCTGAGTTATACTGTCAGAGATTCCGTAGGTGGGCAGTCCTGACCAAATGGAATGACGACGCTTTGGCAGCTCTTTTTCGGAAGGGACTGTCAGATAATATAAAGGATGTTATGGTGGGATTCCCTGTTCCCTCTGGTCTCAATGATTCTATGTCATTAGCGATTCAAATTGACAGACGTTTGCGTGAGCGGAAAGGTATGCGTGGAATAATGTTGCCTTGTGAACCTGCTTCTGAATCCATGCAGTGTGATAGAGTGGTTTCTGGGGCACAGCGTCATGAATTTCGAAAGCGCAATGGGTTATGTTTCTACTGTGGTGATGCCTCTCATGCTATTTCAGTCTGCCCTAAGCGGGGAAGACGTTTTGCACGCTCAGTTGTCTTGGGTAATGTTCAGACTAAGTTTTTATTAACTGTTACCCTGATATGCTCTCTGTCCTCATTTTCTGCTCAGGCTTTTGTTGATTCTGGAGCAGCTATTAACCTGATGGATTTTGATTTTGCTAAACGTTGTGGGTTTCCCTTGATACCCCTACGGAAGTCTATTCCCTACTGGGGATCGATTCTACCCTTTGGCTGAGAATAAACCTCAGTTCTCTACTCAGGTGATAATGAGGGTAGAACCTGATCATCAGGAGAGTTGCAAATTTTTGGTTCTGTATAATCTGCATGACATTATCGTACTGGGTTTCCCTTGGTTACAGTCTCATAATCCTGTTTTGGATTGGAAATCTGTGTCTGTTACCAGTTGGGGCTGCCAATGTGTTAATACCAACACTCCAGTTTTTTCTGCCTCCCCCAGGCTCAGGATGTTCCTGACTTTTTGATTGATTTTTCTGATGTGTTTAGCAAAAGTAAATCTGCATCCTTACCTCCCCATAGGAGCTATGACTGCGCTATTGAATTAGTGCCGGGTAGTAAATTCCCTAAAGGTCGCCTTTTTAACTTGTCTGTACCTGAACATGACGCTATGCGGTCTTATATCAAGGAATCATTGGAGAAGGGTCATATCAGACCATCCTCTTCACCCTTAGGTGCCGGTTTTTTCTTTGTGGCCAAAAAGGATGGTTCATTAAGGCCGTGTATTGATTATCGTCTCTTGAACAATATTACTGTGAAATATCAATATCCGTTACCCTTGATCTCTGATCTGTTTTCCAGGGTGAAAAACGCTACTTGGTTTACCAAGCTTGACCTCAGGGGGGCATATAACCTTATTCGCATTAAGCACGGGGATGAATGGAAGACGGCATTTAATACCCCTGAAGGGCATTTTGAGTACCTTGTGATGCCCTTTGGGCTCACTAATGCTCCTTCTGTCTTCCAGTCCTTCATGAATGACATTTTCAGGGATTTTGTGGATAAATTTCTGATTGTTTATTTGGATGATATCTTGATTTTTTCCAATGACTGGGACTCTCATGTAAAACATGTTCGGACTGTGTTCCAGATTTTGAGAGAGAATGCTCTGTATGTGAAGGGATCAAAGTGTCTTTTTGGCGTTCAGAGGATCTCATTTCTGGGATTCATTTTGTCCCATCTGTTATTGAAATGGACCCGGTCAAAGTTCAGGCCATCTGTGATTGGGTCCAACCTACTTCATTAAAGGCTCTTCAAAGATTCTTGAGTTTTGCCAATTTTTATCGTAAATTTATTGGTAATTTCTCTGTTATTGTTAAACCATTAACTGATTTGACCAAGAAGGGTTCTGATGTGGTGAATTGGCCTCCTGAGGCAGTCTCTGCATTTCAGGAACTTAAGCAGAGATTCACTTCTGCTCCTGTTCTACAGCAGCCTGATGTTTCTCTACCATTTCAGGTGGAGGTGGATGCCTCTGAAATTGGGGCATGTGCCGTTTTGTCCCAAAGAGATCCAGAGACCTCTAAAAGTAACCCTTGTGCCTTTTTCTCTCGAAAATTTTCTCCCACTGAACGTAATTATGACGTGGGTAATCGGGAGTTATTAGCCATGAAGTGGGCTTTTGAAGAGTGGAGACATTGGCTGGAGGGAGCCAAACATCAGGTGGTGGTCCTTACGGACCATAAGAATCTAGTTTATCTGGAATCTGCCAAGCGACTTAATCCTAGACAGGCCAGGTGGGCCTTGTTTTTCACACGTTTTAATTTTGTGGTTTCATTTCTTCCTGGCACTAAAAATGGTAAAGGCGGATGCCCTCTCGAGGAGTTTCCTGGCGGACTCTCCTGAGTTATCTGATCCTTCTGTTATTTTGAAAGAGGGTGTAGTTCTTTCCGCCATCTCGCCCAATTTGAGACTGGCTCTGGAGGGGTGTCAGGAGGATAAGCCCGAGCGCTGCCCTGTTGGGAAATTGTTTGTCCCGGACCAGTGGAAAAAGAGTGTAATGTCTGAGATTCATTGTTCCGCGTTGGCCGGTCATCCCGGAATTTTTGGTACCATAGACTTGGTTAGTCGGTCCTTTTGGTGGTCTACCTTGTCTCGTGATGTCAGGGAGTTTGTGCAGTACTGCGGGATTTGCTCTCGCTCCAAGCCTTGCTCTCGTTCTAGTGGTTTGTTGATGCCATTACCTGTGCCCAAGAGACCATGGACCCATATCTCTATGGATTTTCATTTCCAACCTCCCTGTTTCTCAGAGAATGACCGTCATCTGGGTGATTTGCGATAGGTTTTCCAAGATGATGCATCTTGTGCCATTACCTAAGTTGCCTTCCTCCTCTGAATTGGTGCCTTTGTTCCTTCAGCACGTGGTTCGTTTACACGGCATTCTTGAGAACATTGTGTCTGACAGAGGAGTCCAGTTTGTTTCCAGATTTTGGAGGACCTTTTGTTCTAAAATTGGTGTTCAATTTTTCTTTCTCCTCGGCGTTTCATCCTCAGACCAATCAAACTGAGAGAACAAAACCAGACATTGGAGACTTATCTAAGATGCTTTGTGTCTGCTGATCAGGATGACTGGGTCTCTTTTTTTGCCTTTGGCTGAGTTTGCTCTTAATAATAGGGCTAGCTCTGCCACTTCGATGTCTCCATTTTTCTGTAATTCTGGGTTTCACCCTCGATTTTCTTCAGGACAGACGGAGGCTTCTGTCTGTCCAGGTGTTGACTCTGTTGTGGAGCGTATGCAACAGATTTGGGACAGGTAGTGGAGAGGTTGTCCCTCTCTCAGGAGAGGGCCCAGCGGTTTGCTAACCGGCATAGGACTGATGGTCCTCGTTTAAAGTGGGGGACTTGGTCTGGTTGTCCTCAAGAAATAATCCTATGAGAGTGGCATCTCCTAAATTTAAGCCTAGGTTCATTGGACCTTATAAGATCATGGAGATTCTTAATCCTGTTTCTTTTCGTTTGCTTCTTCAGGGACATTTAAGATCCATAACGTGTTCCACAAGTCCTTGTTGAAGAGGTTTGTTGAGCCAGTGGTTCCTACTACTGTGCCTCCTGACCCTGTTTGGTTGAGGGCAATCTGGAGTATGTGGTTGAGAAAATATTGAATTCTCTTTTTCTAGACGGAAACTCCAGTATTTGGTTAAATGGAGAGGTTATGGTCAGGAAGACAATTCTTGGGTGTTTGCTTCGGACATCCATGCTAGGAGACTCATCCGTGCTTATCATAGAACTCATCCTGACCGACCTGGTTGCTCAAATGAGGGTTCGGTGACCCCTCCTCAAGGGGGGGGGGTACTGTTGTGAATAGGCTGGAAATGAGTTCTGAGCAGAAGCTCCCTCTGGTGGTTACAAACGGTACTGGACTGTCCAGTGAAGATTGTGAGGATTGGGAATCAGGTTGTACTGACTGGTCTTATATAAGGGAGTCGCCTTCCCATCAGGGTTCCCGGTGATCAATTGTTCTGGTCTCAATCCTTGATTCCTGTTTCCTTGGTAGCCCGCTGTGTCGTTTCTGAATCTCCTGCTAACAGATAAGACATTTTCTTCTTTTTGTGCTTGATTTTTGCATTTTGTCCTGCACTTCTGTGGGGGCCTTCAGGGTCCCTTCTGGGGGCTTTTGCCCTCTCAGTTCAGTTCAGCCACTGATGTTTGTACATTTGCTTTTTCCAGTTTTTTCAGTGGCTGCTGTTTTGATTTTGTTACACCAGAGAACTAATTTAGGTGGTAGAGGTCGTGTGATCTCAGGTGTTTTTGAAATTAGTAGAGTTGGTGCTTTTCAGGGTTTTTTGGGATTGCAGTAAGTGCCCTTCCTATCCTTTTCTATTTAGTAAGTTTGGGCCCCAACGTTTGCTCATACTATTTTCTGTCTGTGTCAGTATTTCTTCTTGTCTAACCGCCATTACATGTTTGGGGGTTGCTATTATCTTTGGGGTTCTGCTCCGGGGCAGATAGCTTTTCCTATATCTATCTTTAGGTGTAGTTAGTTTTCAGGCTGTGACGAGGCGTCTAGGACCAACCGTAGGAACGCTCCACGGCTGCCTCTAGTTGTGGTGGTTGTTTAGGGTACTGCAATCTCATAGTTTCAACTGCTCTGGTGTATTTCCTTTTTTGCCTGCTCTCCTCAGCTACCAAATCATAACAGCCACATTTTTGTTCCAAAATTCACATTGTGCCCCTTCTATTCCGAGCTCTGCCGTTTGTCCAAACAGAACTTTGTGACTACACATGGGGTATCGCTGCGCTCGTAAGAAAGTTGGTAAATTGTGGGGTCCCTTTTTTGGCTGATAACTCTAGGAAAAGTGAGAAATTTGGGGCTAAAGCAAAATTTTTGTGAAATTTTTGTATTTATTTAAAAAATGACCTTTTTCAATATGATGACATGATGTTATCAAATTCTGTATTGTACGGTGAGTGCAAAATGCTCACTATACCCCTGGATAAAATCCTTGAGGGTTGTAATTTCCACAGTGGGGTCATTTGTGGGGGTTTCCACTGATTAGGCACATCAGGGGCTCTCCAAACTCGACATGGCGTCCGTTCTCGATTTCAGCCAATTTTGCGTTCAAAAACTCAAATGGTGCTTCTTCCTTTCCGAGCTCTGCCAATGCGCCGAAACAGTGCCCCCCCCCCACACATGGGGTATCAGCGTACTCAGGAGAAATTGTACAAATACATTTTGAGGTCAATTTTCTCCTGTTACTCTTGTGAAAATAAAAAAATGGGGTCTGCAGTAAACATTTTGAGAAAAAATGTTAAATGTTTATATTTTCCCTCCACGTTGCTTCAGTTCCGTGAAGCACCTGAAGGGTTAATAAACAATTAAAATGTGATTTTGAGCACCTTGAGGGGTGCAGTTTTTAGAATGGTGTCACTTTTGGGTATTTTCTGTCATATAGACCCCTCAAAGTGACTTCAAATGTGAGGTGGTCCCTAAAAAAATGGTTCTGTAAATTTTGTTGGAAAAATGAGAAATCGCTGGTCAACTTTTAACCCTTAACTTCCTAACAAAAAAAATTATGTTTCAAAAATTGTGCTGCTGTAAAGTAGACATGTGGGAAATGTTATCTAGTAACTATATTGTGTGATATGACTTTCTGATTTACCCAAATATTATATTGAAAGAACAGACATAAAAACCAATAATAAAATTATATATTTCAATATAAAATATATTAAAAAAATATATAAAAAATATATAAAAAAATATATGGACAAAATCATAAACTTTATTTAAAAAAAAACTTTATTTAAATAGGGTATAACATGATACATAAAAACACAAAAAAACAAGAAAATAATATATTGGTCTGATTATAAAGAGACAATGAGATCACAAATTATAGCACTTATATAGTATAAAGCAGAAAAATGTGTGAATAAATTATATTAAGAAAAATCCACTAATAAAAATAATAATTAGGGCTCATACTCACTGGCGCCGAAAACGGATGATATTCAGCCGAAAAAAAATCGGATTCAAATCTGACCAATGTTATTCAATAGGTGAGTTCTCATTGCGATTTTTTTCTCATCAGATATTGTTGTGAGAAAAAAAATCGCAGCATGTTGCGATTTGATGCGATTTTGGCATGATAATCGCTAATGCAAGTCAATGGGTGCGAGAAATCATCGCACAGCACTCGCACCATGCAAGTGCTGTCCGATTTACAAGCACCAGTCTCCTTTGAAAAGCCGGCAATTCATCCCCGGCTACTGTAAAATCACACTGAGAGCTCACAAAACACTAGATACATACACATAGAATATATATATATATTATATAATATATTATATATATAATATAATATATATATATATATAACATGTCATTGTGACACATACATATATATATATTTATAGTTCTTACACTTCTACATACTGTAATAGCCGCTAATTCAATTGCCGGCTTTTGTGAAATCACAGAAGCCGACATGAAATGATACATTGTTTCCACACAGTTAACCATGTAATTTCCTGTATTTTGATATTTGTTTAGAACTTACAATTACATAAGTGTATGTGTGCTAAATTTCAGACATGTAGGGGTTAATTAAAGGTGTAAATTCGTTGAAAAAAAATGCGTGGGCTCCCGCTGTATTTTCTCCACCAGACAGACAAAGCAAGCGAGTGGGGCAGATAATAATAGCCTAGGGAGGGTACATTTTTTTTGTGCCCCCCCTGGCTACTAACATCTGCCCCCAGACACCCCAGAAAGGGCAAATCTCTAATTAGATTAGCCCTTTCTGGCACTTTGCCCGTCTATTCCCATTGCCCTGTAGCGGTGGCGAATGGGTTAATAAGGGGTTAAAGCCACCTTGCAATTGAAAGGTGACTTTAAGTGTAAGGTTCTTTGTCTCTTTTGACATGTTCCTTGAAACTCAGTTTTCCGTCGGCCATTTTGCTTTCTGTCTTTCTGCAGCTCTTGCCCTCAGTTAATATGGAGTTTCCAGTTTTCATGTTCCCGCCCTGATTCTCTCCCTCTTGCTTCTTAAGCAGCCTCAGCTGAACAATCAGTGCTCCTGAATCAAGCCTCAGTCAGCCTGTGACCTGACTCCTGGAGACCTTGGACTTTGTACTCCAGCTATTTCCTACTGAGGAACCTTGGAACACTTTTGGACTCTGGAAACCTGCTGTTTGGTGAATCCATGTTTGCAGAGGAATTACGGTACAGAGAAGAGATCCTGAACCTGCTTTGGAGAGTTATTGTAGAGCTTGAAGTTACTCTGGCCTGCTGTATCTCCTGCCTCTGTTCCTGCAAACTGTGTGAACTTTTCAGCATGCTTGTATGAAGTAATACAAGTCATTTCATATCAACCTGTGTCTCATGTGTTTTCCCAGACCCAGCAGACACTAAACATTGGCTCCTGAATCTTGTCATGTATAGTGTACAGTTCCTATAGCGTCTTGTGCTTGGGTGCGAGGAAAACACATGAGACACAGGTTGATATGAAATGACTTGTATTACTGCAGAAAGACAGAAAGCAAAATGGCCGACGGAAAACTGAGTTTCAAGGAACATGTCAAAAGAGACAAAGAACCTTACATTAAGCCAGGTTAATAATTGAGAGCTGTCAATTAGACAACTATCAATTATTAATCCTATTGTATGAAAGAAAAATCAAACACACACACTTTAATAAAAAAGAAGTTTAATGAAATAATCCAACAGTTTTTGACCATATTTTATTTTCCTGCTAAAACCATTTCCTGTAATAAAAATAAAATAAAAAAGCAAAATGATTCTTACCTATCCGATGCACAGTCAGGTCCCACGCTGTAATCCATCAGAAAGGGTTAACAGGTTACAGCTAGCAGGGAGCTAATGCTGCCTGCTGAGCTGTTACCCCCCCGAATAAATAAGTTCCTCTCCTGGGGAAAGGAGAGGAAGTGATTAATGAATGAAGCTTAATTGATTTATTGCCACTTTCACTTCAGGTCAGGTCACCCTGACCTGACCTAAAGTGAAAGTGGGACGCAATAAATTAAGCTTCATTCATTAATCACATCCTCTCCTGTCGGCCGGAGATAAGCTCATTCATTCAGGAGCTTTCAGCTCAGCGGCAAGCATTACTTGCGCTGCTTAGCTGAAAGCTAGTTAACCCTTTGTGAAGGATTACAGCGTGGGACGTGACAGATCGCCAGATAGGTAAGAATAATGTTGTTTTACTATTTTTTCTTTATTATAGGAGATCAAGGGCTTCGCAGGGATTAAGAGTTAAATAAAAGATGGTCAAAAAAATGTGTTTTTATTTCATTAAAATTATTTATTCTTAAAGTGTGTGTGTTTTTTTTTATTTCCTTCAATAGGATTAATAATTGATAGTTGTCAAATTGACAGCTCTCAATTATTAACCTGGCTTAAAGTAACCTTTCAATTGCAAGGTGGCTTTAACCCCTTATTAACCCATTCGCCACCGCTACAGGGCAATGGGAATAGACGGGCAAAGTGCCAGAAAGGGCAAATCTAATTATAGATTTGCCCTTTCTGGGGTGTCTGGGGGCAGATGTTAGTAGCCAGGGGGGGCACAAAAAAAATGTACCCTCCCTAGGCTATTATTATCTGCCCCCACTCGCTGGCTTTGTCTGGTGGAGAAAATACAGCGGGAGCCCACGCATTTTTTTTTCAACAAATTTACACCTTTAATTAACCCCTACATGTCTGAAATTTTGCACACATACACTTATGTATTTGTAAGTTAAAACCATATATTAAAATACATGAAATGACATGGTTAACTGTATGTAAACAATGTATCATTTCATGTCGGCTTCAAAAAGCCGGCAATTGAATTAGCGGCTATTACAGTATGTAGAAGTGTATGAACTATAAATATATAATATATATATGTATTCTATGTGTGTATATGTATTGTTTCTATTCTTTATTAAAGCTGTCAGTGTGATTTTACAGTATAGCCGGGGATGAATTGGCGGCTATTATACTATGTAGAAGTGTATGACATATATATATATATATATATATATTATATATATGTCATACACTTCTACATAGTATAATAGCCGCTAATTCATTTATATTTTTTTTTTATATATATATAATTATTTGCTTTTTGTGTACATTTTTTTTTGCAATGTGATTTTTACATGACTTTTTACATAGAGATAACTGCTCTATGTAAAACTTCATGTTAAAATCGCATTGCATACTGATGGAAAACTGATGGAAAACGCATGGTGCGATTTAAAATCGTAAATGTATGACATTTTACTAGAATCGTACCGTTTTTTCCGTCCAGAAAACGGACCGATTTTTTTCCAGCCAGTGAGTATGAGCCCTTATAGTGATAATTAGATATAAAAAGGAACCAATCTCCTTAAATGAACCAAAAATTTTTTTGAATAAATTGTGTATATCTATACAAACCAAAATATAAAGTGCAATAAATTGTGCAAATATATGCTAACTATATCACAAGGGAGTAACCCATTAACACATGTGTATAATGATGAAAATTAAAAGTGTTGCAAAGTGCTTCAGTTAATGCCTATAAGAGCTATATACCCCACCTAGTGTATATATGGGGTTAATCCCACTACATATATGTGATACCAATCTCTCCTAATATACAATTATACATAAAATTGTATATAAAGTGCTCCAGTGCTTATTGTTTTATATTCACAGCCCTCACCCACATATTATATCCTTAGGAGTGACAACAGATTAATCATAGATAATCTCATACAGATACTCATATATTGTCACTCATATGTGAGGCGATCGCTTTTCAAATATAAGACAGACCAATAAAATTAATAGCCGACCAAATTCATTACCTTATATAAGGGGTCTGGTGTATATGTGTACTGAACACGCCCCGACGCGCGTTTTGGATATCTCCTTCGTTGGGGCGCGTTCAGCACACATATACACCAGACCCAGGGCCGGCTCCAGGTTTTTGAGGGCCCCGGGCGAAAGAGTCTCAGTGGGCCCCCCGCCCCCCTTTAACACATACCAACCACGATTCATGATGCACGGATACAGCAGAGAAATATATAGGTATAGTATGGATTAGACCAGAATATAAAAAGCAGAAAAACGGTACTGTATCAGAAGCGTACAGCTGTATACAATGTAGGGGTAATTGTAAATCTCAGTATATATTTCCGGAGTCACACACAGACGTTCACTCAGTATGGATTTGACCAGAATACAAAAAGAAGAAAAAAGGTACTGTATCACAAGATACCAGGTGTATATAGTATTCACTTAAGCCAAACAAAACAAATTGATGGCACAAAGAGTGTATAAATTAATTCAAATCCTTCTTTATTCACAAGCAATTATAATAAAATCCAATCAATGTATATATAGAGTACCTCCAAAAACCAGACTAGAAAAGGCATGCAGCTGAAATGGGTGTAAATAAACTAGATTGGTTTATATATAAGCGCTAATGGTGCCTTTAAATGTGACCCACAAAATTGATCATTAATACTCACTATTACTGCCTGAAAACATAGATACTAAGTGAAATGATCAAGGTGGAGTACATAAGGAATCCATGAAAAAGTGCATGTAACATAGAAATACCTGTGGTAGACTGCGATACAATTACAACATAGTGGTCATACTAGCTAATACTACACAGTATAATAGCTGGTTGGGGTGGTCACAAGCTGTCGGTCTGGTCTGTTGCAGGATGAAAGCTGAGAAGTGCTGTAAATTCTACTTGTGACCACCCCCAGCAGCTAATATACTGTGTAGTGTACGTAACCTTTCCCCTGGAATAACACAGGAGCCAGGAGGAATGCATTAATCAGCTCTTTGGAACCACATGTCTGTACTCACTATCACTGCCTCAGGACTCAGGAACCTCAGCGTCAGTGAGCGCTGGGAATCTGTGCAGGAGACAGGAGTGCAGACAGTGCCAGCCTGGAGTCAGGACCATTTTCAACAGCCTGCATACAAACTAGCTTCCGTTCTGTCCTCTGCCGCTGGCCTCTTCCTATCTCAGCCTCATCACTTCCTCCCTGGCTGCAGCACAGTGAGGAGACAGGGGGCGGAGCTCGCCTCTACTAGACCAATCCTGACGTCTGGAAGCGTGTCTGTCTGCTGCCATGACTCTGAGTGAGCGTGAGTGGGCCCCCCCGTCTCGTCAGGGCCCCGGCACTTGCCCGGGTGTGTCGGGTGCTGACGCCGGCCCTGACCAGACCCCTTATATAAGGTAATGAATTTGGTCGGCCATTAATTTTATTGGTCTGTCTTATATTTGAAAAGCGATCGCCTCACATATGAGGCGTTAACTGAAGCACTTTACAACACTTTTAATTTTCATCATTATACACATGTGTTAATGGGTTACTGTTATGATTTGGTAGCTGAGGAGAGCAGGCAAAAACGGCAATACACCAGAGAGGTTGGAATCTACTGGATTGCAGTACCCTGACTAACCACCACAATCAAAGGCAGCCGTGGAGCGTACCTACGTTGGTCCTAGACGCCTCGTCACAGCCTGAGAGGCTAACTACACCTAAAGATAGAAAGAGGAAAGCTATCTGCCCCGGAGCAGATCCCCAAAGAACATAGGAAGCCCCCAAACATGTAATGGCGGTTAGACAAGAGGAAATACAGACACAGACAGAAAATAGTATGAGCAAACGTTGGGGCCCAATCTTCCTAGAAAGAAAAGGATAGGAAGGACACTTACTGCAATCCAAAAAACCCTAAAAAAATACCAACTCTACTAATTGCAAAAACACCTGAGATCACACGACCTCTACCACCTAAATTAGTTCTCTGGTGTAACAAAACTAAGCCACAGCCACTGAAAAAACTGGAAAAGGCAAATGAACAAATAACAGTGGCTCAGATAAACTGAGAGGAGCACAAGCCCCGGAGGGGACCTGGCTGACCTCCACAGAAGTGCAGGAAAAAATGCAAAAAGCAAGCACAAAAACAAAAGCAGAAAATATCTTATCTGTTAGCAGAAGATGCAGGCAAGACTCAGCAAGCTTCCAAGTGAACCAGGAACCAAAGTTGAGACAAGAACAATTGATCACCGGCAACCCTGATGGGAGGGAACCTCCCTTATATAAGACCAGTCTGTATCTCCAGATTGCCAATCTTCACAATCTTCATTGAATGGTTCAGTACTGTTTGTAACCACCAGAGGGAGCTTCTGCTCAGAATTCATTTCTAACACATTCACAACAGTACCCCCCCCCCCTTGAGGAGGGGTCACCGAACCCTAATTTGGGCAACCAGGTCAGTCAGGATGAGCTCTGTGATATGCACGGATCAGTCTCCTAGCATGGATGTCCGAAGCAAACACCCAAGAATTGTCCTCCTGACCATAACCTCTCCACTTAACCAAATACTGGAGTTTCCGTCTAGAAAAACGAGAATCCAATATTTTCTCAACCACATACACCAGATTGCCCTCAACCAAAACAGGGTCAGGAGGCGCAGCCATAGGAACCACTGGCTCGACAAACCTCTTCAATAAGGACTTGTGGAACACGTTATGGATCTTAAATGTCCCTGGAAGAAGTAAACGAAAGGAAACAGGATTAAGAATCTCCATGATCTTATAAGGTCCAATGAACCTAGGCTTAAACATAGGAGATGCAACTCTCATAGGGATATTTCTTGAGGACAACCAGACCAAGTCCCCCACTTCAAACCGAGGACCATCAGTCCTATGCCGGTTGGCAAACCGCTTGGCCCTCTCCTGAGAGAGGGACAACCTCTCCACTACCTGGTCCCAAATCTGCTGCATACGCTCCACAACAGAGTCAACACCTGGACAGACAGAAGCCTCCGTCTGTCCCGAAGAAAATCGAGGGTGAAACCCAAAATTGCAGAAAAATGGAGACATCAAAGTGGCAGAGCTAGCCCTATTATTAAGAGCAAACTCAGCCAAAGGCAAAAAAGAGACCCAGTCATCTTGATCAGCAGACACAAAGCATCTTAGATAAGTCTCCAATGTCTGGTTTGTTCTCTCAGTTTGTCCATTGGTCTGAGGATGAAAAGCCGAGGAGAAAGACAATTGAACACCAAGTTTAGAACAAAAATCCTCCAAAATCTGGAAACAAACTGGACTCCTCTGTCAGACACAATGTTCTCAGGAATGCCGTGTAACCGAACCACGTGCTGAAGGAACAAAGGCACCAAATTCGGAGGAGGAAGGCAACTTAGGTAATGGCACAAGATGTATCATTTTGGAAAACCTATCACAAATCACCCAGATAACGGTCATTCTCTGAGAAACAGGGAGGTCGGAAATGAAATCCATAGAGATATGGGTCCATGGTCTCTTGGGCACAGGCAAAGGCATCAACAAACCACTAGAGCGAGAGCAAGGCTTGGAGCGAGAGCAAGTCCCGCAGGACTGCACAAATTCCCTGACGTCACGAGACAAAGTAGGCCACCAAAAGGACCGACTAACTAAGTCTCTGGTACCAAAAATTCCGGGATGACTGGCCAACGCGGAACAATGAATCTCAGACATCACACTCTTTTTCCACCGGTCTGGGACAAACAATTTCCCAATAGGGCAGCGCTCGGGTTTATCCTCCTGACACCCTTCCAGACCTAGTCTCAAATTGGGCGAGATGGCGGAAAGAACTACACCCTCTTTCAAAATAACAGCAGGATCAGATAACTCAGGAGAGTCCGCAAGGAAACTCCTCGAGAGGGCATCCGCCTTAACATTCTTAGTGCCAGGAAGAAAGGAAACCACAAAATTAAAACGTGTGAAAAACAAGGCCCACCTGGCCTGTCTAGGATTAAGTCGCTTGGCAGATTCCAGATAAACCAGATTCTTATGGTCCGTGAGGACCACCACCTGATGTTTGGCTCCCTCCAGCCAATGTCTCCACTCTTCAAAAGCCCACTTCATGGCCAATAACTCCCGATTACCCATGTCATAATTACGTTCAGTTGGAGAACATTTTCGAGAGAAAAAGGCACAAGAGTTACTTTTAGAGGTCTCTGGATCTCTTTGGGACAAAACGGCACCTGCCCCAATTTCAGAGGCATCAACCTCCACCTGAAATGGCAGAGAAACATCAGGCTGCCGTAGAACAGGAGCAGAAGTGAATCTCTGCTTAAGTTCCTGAAACGCAGAGACTGCCTCAGGAGGCCAATTCACCACATCAGAACCCTTTTTGGTCAAATCAGTCAATGGTTTAACAATAACAGAGAAATTACCAATAAATTTACGATAAAAATTGGCAAAACCCAAGAATCTCTGAAGAGCCTTTAATGAAGTAGGTTGGACCCAATCACAGATGGCCTGAACCTTGACCGGGTCCATTTCAATAACAGATGGGGACAAAATGAATCCCAGAAATGAGATCCTCTGTACGCCAAAAAGACACTTTGATCCCTTCACATACAGAGCATTCTCTCTCAAAATCTGGAACACAGTCCGAACATGTTTCACATGAGAGTCCCAGTCATTGGAAAAAATCAAGATATCATCCAAATAAACAATCAGAAATTTATCCACAAAATCCCTGAAAATGTCATTCATGAAGGACTGGAAGACGGAAGGAGCATTAGTGAGCCCAAAGGGCATCACTAGGTACTCAAAATGCCCCTCTGAGGTATTAAATGCCGTCTTCCATTCATCCCCGTGCTTAATGCGAATAAGGTTATACGCCCCCCTTAGGTCAAGCTTGGTAAACCAAGTAGCACTTTTCACCCTGGAAACCAGGTCAGAAATCAAGGGTAACGGATATTGATATTTCACAGTGATATTGTTCAAGAGACGATAATCAATACACGGCCTTAATGAACCATCCTTTTTGGCCACAAAGAAAAAACCGGCACCCAAGGGTGAAGAGGATGGTCTGATATGACCCTTCTCCAATGACTCCTTGATATAAGACCGCATAGCGTCATGTTCAGGTACAGACAAGTTAAAAAGGCGACCTTTAGGGAATTTACTACCAGGCACTAATTCAATAGCGCAGTCATAGCTCCTATGGGGGGGCAAGGATGCAGATTTACTTTCGCTAAACACATCAGAAAAATCAGTCAAAAAGTCAGGAACATCCTGAGCCTGGGGAGAGGCAGAAAAAACAGGAGTGTTGGCATTAACACATTGGCAGCCCCAACTGGTTACAGACACAGATTTCCAATCCAAAACAGGATTATGAGACTGTAACCAAGGGAAACCTAGTACAATAATGTCATGCAGATTATACAGCACCAAAAATTTGCAACTCTCCTAATGATCAGGTTCAACCCTCATTATCACCTGAGTAGAGAACTGGGGTTTATTCTCAGCCAAAGGTGTAGAATCAATCCCCAGTAGGGGAATAGACTTCCGTAGGGGTATCAAGGGAAACCCACAACGTTTAGCAAAATCAAAATCCATCAGGTTAATAGCTGCTCCCGAATCTACAAAATCCTGAGCAGAAAATGTGCACAGGGAGCAAATCAGGGTAACAGTCAACAGAAATTTAGTCTGAACACTACCCAAGACAACTGAGCGTGCAAAAAGTCTTCCCCGCTTAGGGCAGACTGAAATAGCATGAGAGGCGTCACCACAGTAGAAACATAACCCATTGCGTTTTCGAAACTCATGACGCTGCGCCCCAGAAGCCACTCCATCACACTGCATGGGTTCAGAAGCTGGTTCACAAGGCAACACCATTCCACGCATACCTCTACGCTCACGCAAACGTCTGTCAACTTGAATCGCTAATGACATAGAATCATTGAGACCAGAGGGAGCAGGAAACCCATCATAACATCTTTTACATTCTCTGACAGACCCTTCCGAAAAAGGGCTGCCAAAGCATCATCATTCCATTTGGTCAGGACTGCCCACTTTCAGAATTTCTGACAGTATAACTCAGCGTCCTCAAGCCCCTGATTTAATGCCAACAAGGTTTTTTCAGCTTGATCAGTGACTGTCACGGGTGTGTCGCCACGAAAATCGTCACGATTACACAGCCTGACTTCTCGCAGCTGAGTTTTTGGTGCTTTGTGTTTTTTCGGCAGTGAGAGAGTTAATTCTCTCTCTCTGTGCTAGATGAGGCCCAGCCTCGCCCAGCTGCAGTCAATGCTGCAGTAGTGGGACCCTTCAAATACCTGCCGGTCTGTTAGGGAAGTTGTCGGTGAAAGCATTCCTTGCAGACAAACAGAGCGGCTCGTGGTATTTTGGAGTGAAGTGTACTTGGTGTGGTTTTTTCCCTTCCTCGCTTTATCATTTATCTCCTTACCCTTTGGTGTTCCCTCTGTTGTTGTGGTGTGAGTTTTTGTATGCAAGGTGGTTTTTGGTTTTCCCCTTGTACTGTCTCGTTCGTCTAGTACTGTGTGTTGGCTTATATTATCCTGTCTCCTGTTGTTGTGATCGGGATCCTTCTCAGGACTAGATTACTGAGGTTCAGGGATCCTCAGGAGGTAGGGGTTACGCTGGCGGCCTGGACCTCTGTACCTTTAACAGTACCTCCAGGTAGAGGGATTAGTCAGGGCCCCAGCTTAGGGTCAGCTTAGGCCCCTGACCTCCTGTACGCAGAGACAGCGTGACATTTTCACCGACCGACGAAAGATTCTCTCCAGCTACCATGGATCCAGTAGCCAGTCTAGCTCGGCAGTTGCAGAGTTTGTCCATGGAGCTGGCGGACGTTAAGTCCAAGGTTTTGTATCCCCTGGAGCAAGCCAGACCAGAACCTAAAGTAGCTCTCCCTGACAGGTTCACTGGGTGGCGGGACAAGTTTTTTGTTTTCCGGGAGGCATGTAAATTGTACTTTCGGCTGCGGCCTCGGTCATCGGGGAGTGAAGAACAAAGGGTGGGAATTGTCATCTCACTCCTACAAGGGGACCCACAATCATGGGCGTTCTCTCTTCCCCGGGCTCCCCGGCTCTCCAGTCAGTGGATAGGTTTTTTGTTGCTCTGGGTCTCGTATATGATGACCCGGATCGGATCTCCCTTGCTGAATCTAAGTTACGTAGGATCCAGCAGGGAGATCGTCCGGCGGAGGAATTCTGTTCGGAGTTCCGTAGGTGGGCCACGGACACCCAGTGGAATGACCCAGCTCTTAGGAGCCAGTTTTGTCAAGGTTTATCTGACAAATTAAAGGATGTGTTGGCACAGTATGACCCTCCCGCGTCACTGGAAGCCGCTATGGCCCTTGCTATTCGCATTAACAGACGACTTCGGGAGAGGTGCGGGGTAACTCCGTCCCCTGTGATGACTCCACCTTCTTCAAGGGTCCCTTATATGGAGGTTCCCTGGTCAGTCCAGAGGAGCCTATGCAATTAGGAGGGACATCATTTCGGGGGAGGGGACCGGCGGTGCGCCATAGGACAGGAAGGTGTTTCTTCTGCGGGAGAATGGGACATTCTATTGGGGGGTGTACATCCCGTCCTTTGCAGAGTGAAGAGTCGTCGGAAAACTGTTGATCCCAGGTTGTGTGGTGGACGGCAATCTGGGAGTAGGTATTTCGTCCCTAGGTTCGTCTCAGTTTCTCGTACCGGCGGAGGTGGTGGTGGGTACGAGAACTGAGAGGATATCTGTTCTTCTGGATAGTGGGGCCGGGGCTAATCTGGTGGACGCTCGGTTTGCTCGGGTTCAAGGTATGCGATTGAGTGTGTTGGCTAAACCCATCCCCATATTCTCGATCGACGCCAGACCTCTCAGTCAGGGAAGTTTTTTGCAAGCGGTGCATAACGTAAAACTTCAAGTGGGGGCGATACATAAAGAACTGTTGTCTTGTTACGTGTTGGAGGGTCTTCCCACTCCTATAGTGTTGGGCCTTCCTTGGTTAACTAAGCATAACCCAGTTATTAATTGGCAATGCAGAGAGATAAGCCAATGGAGTGAATTCTGTAATAAAAACTGCATGAATACGGTCATCGGTGCGGTCACTCCTAGGGTCTTACCTCCATTTCTGGCGGACTTTGAGGATGTATTCTCGGAGAAAGGGTGTCAGGAACTACCTCCTCATCGCGTGTATGACTGTTCTGTAAAACTGCTCCCTGAGGCCAAGTTACCTAAATCTAGGTTGTATAACCTATCTGGTCCAGAGAGGCAGGCCATGAAGGATTATATTTCAGAGAGTTTGGCTAAGGGGCATATTAGACCTTCATCTTCCCCGGTGGCCACGGGGTTCTTCTTTGTGAAGAAGAAAGATGGAGGCCTACGCCCTTGCCTGGATTTCCGTGAGCTTAATCGGATTACGGTCCGAGATCCGTATCCGCTCCCACTTATTCCCGATCTCTTCAATCAGATCGTGGGCGCCAAATGGTTCTCTAAGTTGGATCTCAGGGGGGCGTACAATCTGATTAGGATGAAGGAGGGGGATGAGTGGAAGACGGCGTTTAACACTCCGGAGGGGCATTATGAGAACCTTGTCATGCCATTCGGTCTGACTAATGCCCCGGCGGTGTTCCAACACTTTGTAAATGACATTTTTCGCCGCCTGGTGGGACAGTTTGTTGTCATATATCTGGATGACATCTTAATTTACTCGCCGGATCTTGTGTCTCATCAGGAAACATGTTAGGCAGGTGTTACAGATCTTGCGGGATAATAAACTGTACGCCAAATGGGAAAAGTGTGTGTTCGCCGTACAGGAACTCCAGTTTTTAGGCTTCCTGGTTTCAGCGTCCGGTTTTTGTATGGACCCTGGAAAGTGCGGGCAGTTCTTGAGTGGGATCTGCCAGAGAATCTTAAGGCATTACAACGTTTCCTGGGGTTTGCTAATTATTACTGGAAATTCATTCGTAATTTCTCGTCCACAGTTAAACCTCTCACAGACATGACTAAAAAAGGGGACGGATTTTTCTAGGTGGTCTGACAAGGCTTGTCAATCATTCGCCTCCTTGAAAAAATGTTTTGCCTCGGCACCCATACTCATTCAACCTGATGCGTCACAGCCGTTCATTGTAGAGGTAGACGCATCTGAGGTAGGGGTGGGAGCAGTATTGTCACAAGGTTCGTCCCCTGGTAAGTGGCATCCATGCGCCTTTTTCTCTAAAAAATTGTCGTCCGCTGAGAGGAATTACGATGTCGGCAATAGGGAACTCTTGGCCATTAAGTTAGCTTTTGAGGAGTGGCGCCATTTTTTGGAGGGGGCAGTCCATCCGGTCACCATCATCACCGATCACAAGAACCTGCTGTATTTAGAGTCCGCAAAACGTCTGAATCCCAGACAAGCTAGGTGGTCGTTGTTTTTTACCAGGTTTAATTTTGTCGTCACATATCGTCCTGGGTCAAAAAATGTAAAGGCGGATGCCTTATCTTGTAGTTTCTCTGGGGCCGGGAATACGAATGACCTGGTTCCTATCCTTCAGGAGGGGGTGGTGGTGTCGGCAGTATGCTCTGAGCTTGAGGAGGAGGTATTGGAGGCTCAGGGGGACGCCCCTGTTGGACCTCCAGGGAGACTGTTTGTTCCAGATCAGTTGCGACAAAAGGTGATCGAGGCACACCATAACTCAGCTTTGGCAGGACACCCAGGGAGTAAAGCAACTGTGGATCTCCTCTCGCGTCGGTTTTGGTGGCCTAACTTACATAGGGAGGTGGTAACTTTTGTCGCGTCCTGTGGGGTTTGTGCGCGCGCTAAGAGCCCACATACCCGTCCGTCTGGGGCCCTCTTACCTTTGAAGATCCGGGAGCGTCCGTGGACTCATCTGTCTATGGACTTTATTACGGACCTCCCGCCGTCTTCAGGTAAAACGGTCATACTCGTTGTAGTGGACAGGTTCAGCAAGATGGCACATTTTATCACTCTTCCTGCTCTTCCTAATGCTAAAACTCTTGCGCAGGTGTTCATTGGGGAGATTGTGAGGCTTCACGGGGTACCCTCCGATGTGGTGTCTGATCGGGGGTCTCAGTTTGTGTCCAAATTCTGGAAGGCATTTTGTACACGGCGGGGGAAGCATTTATCGTTTTCATCGGCTCTTCATCCTCAGACCAATGGTCAGACGGAACGTCTGAACCAGAGCTTGGAGACATATCTCCGGTGTTTTGTGTCAGAGAACCAGGAGGACTGGGCTTCTTTCTTACCTCTGGCAGAGTTTGCTCTTAATAATAGGCGGAGCGAGTCCACTGGTAAGTCCCCGTTTTTTGGGGCATATGGTTTTCACCCCAGTTTTGTACTTTCAGTAGGGGGGGCTCTTCGGGGGTTCCTGAGGAACGATTTTCGTCATCACTCGCTTCAGTATGGAGAGGGGTGCTGAATAATCTGAGTACTATGGGGAACCGATACAAACGTATGGCTGATAGGAGGAGAGTGTCTGGTCCGGACCTAAGTGTGAACGATTGGGTATGGTTGTCTACCAAGAATATAAAACTTAAGGTTCCCTCCTGGAAACTGGGTCCCAGGTTCATCGGGCCGTACAGGATCAGTTCTATAATTAATCCGGTGGCATTCCGTCTTGACTCCCCCCTACGTTTAAAATTCACGTGTTCCACAGATTGTTGCTTAAGAGGTATGTGGCGCCGGTGATACCGTCACCTTTACCTCCTCCTCCAGTGGTGGTCAATGGTAACTTGGAGTTTCAGGTATCAAAAGTCATCGATTCACGCTTTAATCGCCGGTCCCTTCAGTACCTGGTTCATTGGAGGGGGTATGGTCCTGAGGAGAGGATGTGGGTTCCTGCGTCGGATATTAACGCAGACCGATTAATTCGGGCCTTCCACACGACTCACCCGGATAAACCTGGCCCTGAGGGTCCGGAGGCCCCTCGTAGAAGGGGGGGTACTGTCACGGGTGTGTCGCCACGAAGATCATCACGATTACACAGCCTGACTTCTCGCAGCTGAGTTTTTGGTGCTTTGTGTTTTTCGGCAGTGAGGGAGTTAATTCTCTCTCTGTGCTAGATGAGGCCCAGCCTCGCCCAGCTGCAGTCAATGCTGCAGTAGTGGGACTCCTTCAAATACCTGCCGGTCTGTTAGGGAAATTGTCTGTGAAAGCATTCCTTGCAGACAAACAGAGCGGCTCGTGGTATTTTGGAGTTTGGAGTGAAGTGTACTCGGTGTGGTTTTTTCCCTTCCTCGCTTTATCATTTATCTCCTTACCCGTTGGTGTTCCCTCTGTTGTTGTGGTGTGAGTTTTTGTATGCAAGGTGGTTTTTGGTTTTCCCCTTGTACTGTCTCGTTCGTCTAGTACTGTGTGTTGGCTTATATTATCCTGTCCCCTGTTGTTGTGATCGGGGTCCTTCTCAGGACTAGATTACTGAGGTTCAGGGATCCTCAGGAGGTAGGGGTTACGCTGGCGGCCTGGACCTCTGTACCTTTAACAGTACCTCCAGGTAGAGGGATTAGTCAGGGCCCCAGCTTAGGGTCAGCTTAGGCCCCTGACCTCCTGTACGCAGAGACAGCGTGACAGTGACATTAGGTTCATCGTACAATAACCCCAGAGCCAGAAAAAATGCATCAACATTACTCAAAACAGGATCCCCAGGTGTCAGGGAAAAAGCCCAATCCTGAGGATCGCGCGCAGGAGAGAGATGACAATTTGAACCTGCTGTGCTGCGTTCCCTGAGGACTTAGGTTTTAAGGCAAAAAACAACTTACAGTTATTTTTGAAATTTAGAAATTTAGCCCGATCCCCCAAAAATAAATCTGGCATGGGGATCCTAGGTTCCACAACCGGCAACCCTGCAAGATAGGTAGCAATACTCCGAACTTCAGTGGCAAGCTGATCCACACGGCCAGACAACTGTGCAAACTCCATTGAGAGAAAAAAAAATCCTCAGCACCCAAAGAAAAAGAGGGAAAAAAAATATATATCTCTGACAACTCTGACTTTTTTTTTTCACACTATTTTTCCCTTCTGTGAGTACCATATAATTTTCAGTTAGGCCGGTGATACTGTTATGATTTGGTAGCTGAGGAGAGCAGGTAAAAACGGCAATACACCAGAGAGGTTGGAATCTACTGGATTGCAGTACCATGACTAACCACCACAACTAAAGGCAGCCGTGGAGCGTACCTACGTTGGTCCTAGACGCCTCGTCACAGCCTGAGAGGCTAACTACACCTAAAGATAGAAAGAGGAAAACTATCTGCCCGGAGCAGATCCCCAAAGAACATAGGAAGCCCCCAAACATGTAATGGCGGTTAGACAAGAGGAAATACAGACACAGACAGAAAATAGTATGAGCAAACGTTGGGGCCCAAACTTCCTAGAAAGAAAAAGATAGGAAGGACACTTACTGCAATCCAAAAAACCCTAAAAAAAATACCAACTCTACTAATTGCAAAAACACCTGAGATCACACGACCTCTACCACCTAAATTAGTTCTCTGGTGTAACAAAACTAAGCCGCAGCCACTGAAAAAAATGGAAATGGCAAATGAACAAATAACAGTGGCTCAGATAAACTGAGAGGAGCACAAGCCCCGGAGGGGACCTGCTGACCTCCACAGAAGTGCAGGAAAAAATGCAAAAAGCAAGCACAAAAACAAAAGCAGAAAATATCTTATCTGTTAGCAGAAGATGCAGGCAAGACTCAGCAAGCTTCCAAGTGAACCAGGAACCACAGTTGAGACAAGAACAATTGATCACCGGCAACCCTGATGGGAGGGAACCTCCCTTATATAAGACCAGTCTGTATCTCCTGATTGCCAATCTTCACAATCTTCATTGAATGGTTCAGTACTGTTTGTAACCACCAGAGGGAGCTTCTGCTCAGAATTCATTTCTAACACATTCACAACAGGTTACTCCCTTGTGATATAGTTAGCATATATTTTGCACAATTTATTGCACTTTATATTTTGGTTCGTATAGATATACACAATTTATTCAAAAACATTTTTGGTTCATTTAAGGAGATCGGTTCCTTTTTATATCTAATTATCACTATAATTATTATTTTTATTAGTGGATTTTTCTTAATATAATTTATTCACACATTTTTCTGCTTTATACTATATAAGTGCTATAATTTGTGATCTCATTGTCTCTTTATAATCAGACCAATATATTATTTTCATATTTTTTATGTTTTTATGTATCATGTTATACCCTATTTAAATAAAGTTGTTTTTTTTAAAAGTTTATGATTTTGTCCATATATTTTTTTATATATTTTTTATATATTTTTTTAATATATTTTATTTTTATATTTTATATTGAAATATATAATTTTATTATTGGTTTTTATGTCTGTTCTTTTGATATAATATTTGAGTTTTTTATACCGAATGGTCGGCCATTCATATTTGGAGTAGGGTAATACAGTCAAAAATATTTATTAATATTATTGGATTTATTTATTTGATTGTATTCTCTGTTTGTTGTGCTTTCTGATTTACCGCATATAAATTTAAAGTGTGAAAATTTTAACATTTTCAAAATTTTTGGCAAATTTCCATTTTTTTTTAACAAATAAATGCAAGTCATACCGAAGAAATTTTACCACTAACATGAAGTACAACATGTCACGAGAAAAACAATCTCAGAATCACCGGGATCCATGGAAGCTCCAGAGTTATGACCTCATATGGTGACAGTGGTCAGAACTGTAAAGTTTGTCTTTTGTCATCAAGATCAAAATTGGATCTGTCACAACCGGGTTAACGGGTTAATCTGTTTTTTTTTTGCTATGTAATCTGAAGACAGCAGGAGATAGAGGCTGAGGCACAGAATTCAGTGATATGTCACTTGTCACAGGGCTTTACTGTGAAGGATTTATCACTAAAATGTTAACATTGCTGGTTCTCCCATCTTTGTTAAGCACCTCACTGTCTGGACTTTGTATTATGAAAACCTGGTGTGGGCGTGGTCAACAGTGGTGTGGGTGGGGAAACTGTGATGTGGGTGGGGTTAGCTTTCTCAGCTCTGCTTCATTCTAAATCTAAAAGCTCTGATTGTGTCAGATCGGCTGCACCCAATAAACTAAGTGGTACATCATCAAATTCAGCTTCTCTTTGGTATATCTGGGTGTGGAAAATCTGGGTGCTGTATGTCTGTATATCTGGGTGTTGTATATACTGTATATCTGGGCACTGTATATCTGGATGGTGTATAAGTGGGTGTGGTATATCTGGGTACTGTATGTGTATATATCTGGGTGCTGTATATCTGGACGCTGTATGAGTTTTTCTGTTTTGTGTGCTGGATACACCTGTGCACTCTCTGCCTTATCTGGGTGCATGGAATGGCAGCAGGGAAAGTTCTGGGCCATCCCCCCTCACATATGGGGTGGGGAACCTTCCTTTGCCCCCCCCTTCTACCCTGTGGCCCCCATATCTACCCCGTGGCCCTCCTTCTACACCGTGGCCCCCCTTCTACCCGTGGCCCCCCTTCTACACCGTGGCCCTCCTTCTACCCTGTGACCCCCCTTCTACACCGTGGCCCCCTTCTACCCTGTAGCCCCCCTTCTACACCGTGGCCCCCCTTCTACCCTGTAGAACCCCTTCTACCCTGTGGCCCCCGTGCTGCAGGTGAGAGGCGATCTGGTGAATATTAATCAGATTCTCTGATTAAAAGTAACAAATGCTGAAAGTCAAAAAAAATAAAAATGGCTTAAAAAATGTAAATGATGATGCGGAGCCGTGACTGTTACTCATGGTGGTGGTCTTCTACTGTTACAGGATCACTGCAACATCAGGTATAAGGTATAGTCCACCATCCGGGGAGTCTTCAGACGGAGAGACATTACGAGAGCCAGCGATCGATGGAGGGACAGTGGATCGGCATGAGGAGAGCAGACCGGGGGATCGCAGAGGAAAGCACCACCGGTGATCGGCATGGGGAGCACGACCGGGGATCGGCATGGGAGGCACAAGTCGGGGATGGCGTGGGAAAGCACGACTGGGGATCGGCAGCGAGAGCAAGAGCTGGGAATCGGCATGGGAAGCACGACCTGGGGGATCGGCATGGGAAGCACGACTGGGGATCGGCAGGGAGAGCAGACTGGGGGATCGGCATGGGAGAGCACGACCTGGGGGATCGGCATGGGAGAGCACGACCTGGGGGATCGGCATGGGAGAGCACGACCTGGGGGATCGGCATGGGAGAGCACGACCTGGGGGATCGGCATGGGAGAGCACGACCTGGGGGATCGGCATGGGAGAGCACGACCTGGGGGTCGGCATGGGAGAGCACGACCTGGGGGATCGGCTGGAGAGCACGACTGGGGACGAGGGAGAGCACGACTGGGTGGATGGAGAGCCGACTTGGGATCGCATGGGAGAGCACAAGGCGGAGATTGGCATGAGAGAGTACGACCCGGGGAATCGGCATGAGACAGCACAACCCTGGGGATCGGCACAGGAGAGCACGAGCCGGGGATCGGCATGGGAAAGCAGGACTCTGGGGATCAGCACGAGACAGCACAACTCAGGGATTGGTATGCGAGAGCACAAGCTGGAGATCGGCATGGGAGAGCAGGACCCGGGTGATCGGGACGAGACAGCACGACCAAAGGATCAGCATGGGAGAGCAAGAGCCGGGGATCGGCATGGGAGAGCACGATCCGTGGCTGCGGAGACCGACCCTCCATTCACAGGGAAGAAGTGACACCCTGGCGTGGAAGAATATCACAGATATAACAAGAAATGGAAATTACATTGTCTCTGTTTCCATGGAAACACGGACATCACGCGGATAAAGAGGTGATCAGTGTCAGCTCGCACCTGACAGAACAGACACACGGCCGACCGGGGCGAGCGAGGCCGGTCACACACCTAATGTCTGTCTGCAAAACGATCTACCTAAAATCTGTCTATCTATCATCTATCTATTACCATATCTATGTATCTATTACCATATCTATGTATCTATTAATCTATCATCTATCTGTTATTTATATATCTACCTATCATCTATCTATATATCATCTTCTATCTATCATCTATCTTTAATCTATTTACATTGTATTTAGTATCACACGTTATGAAATCATTTATCTGTCGGTCCCTCCGTTTATCTATGTAATCTCTGTGTACCTAATCTCACATCTGTTTGTCCATTTATCTAATCTCGCTCTCATCTCTGTATATTTTCTATCCATCCTCCCATATAATAATCTGTTCTATATATTTTCCGCCAGTGATGTGCGATAATAACCGATAGATCCATCCATCCATCTTTCCATTCATCTATCTACATGTTGCAGCACGTGGCACTAGAAGTGTCAGCATGCCGCGATGTCTGGGGGAGGCAGCACAGTATCCGTCCACAGCAGCACGTAGCGCCCATCACACGGCTTCTAACATTCATTTGTATTGATGGACCTCCGTGTGTGGCCCGGACCCCCGCCAGCCTCTTCCCTCCCCTACTTCATCTGGTTGTCCTGATCCCTCCGGTCAGTCCTACGGAGATGGATAATCCAGTGACAGCAGCGCGGGGGGTAACATTGTGGCACAAGGAATGGAAATACAAGAATATAGTTCAGGTGAAGCCCTTACTTTCTCCATTATCAGGGGATGTGGACACAATAAAGGGGGCCGCCATGCAGCACTTCTTGATCTGGAGGACTGGATACATTCATTCAATATAGTGACCACAGTGGCCTTTTAGTGATCGCTCATTGTGGGGCCAACATATGGGAATTGATCAGTGGGATACTTCTCTCTCAGGAGGACCCACCAGTGCAATACTTAATTTCATCTGCTGGGGTGCTGCTGGGTAGTTATGGACTTTCCATCCTACAATTCATGTGCACATATTATCGATGCGTTTCTTCTGCACTGTGTACTGATAGTGTCACGCTGTGACTGTTGGGGATTCGGGAAAGGGGCCCTGAACCGTCCCTAGGGCTGTGGCCCTAACTATCCCTGCTCCCAAAGATACCCCTAAAGGTGAGGAGGTTTGGGCCACCAGCCTTACTGTTCTCCTGTTATTCCCTAAGCTGTCCCGTCCCCCTCCCCAGGAGGCCTGGGAGAGAAATGCTAGTGTATAAACACATGACAGACAGGAATAAGAGAAAGCAACTAACCTACAAAACACTCACCAAACAGAGAGAGGTATATAGGGAAGAATAGGAATGAACAAACAAATGGGTATAGGACAATGAGGAAAGTATACACCCAAAAACAGCACACAACAATCTCCAGCAGCAACAATCTCCAATTCAGCACAGGGAGCTAGAAAGCGAAGCTTACACTGGCGAGGAAGAGAAGGTCTGACCAGATTTCACAGGGAGAGGAAATGACCAGGTCAGGAACAGCTGTGAGATGCAGATGCAAGTTTCTAACCAGCATAGAAAGGGTTATTAACCTCTACAGCACCAAAGGAAACAATCCATTTAATATGAGACATAAACACACCGGCTAAATGGAAGATCTGCGATTCACAATATGTAGTGATTTTCTAACCCCTTATCTCCAAGCAGGAGGTGACCCACTCGTGACAAATAGATAATGCAGAAATACGTTCCAGCGAGCTGCGACTTACATCCTATGTGGGACACGTGCAGAGTCCTGGAGATCAGCGGCGCCAGCAAAGCTTCTCGCAGGTGTCCATACTTCAGGTTCTGAGCAGCGGCCCTGACCAGGAACGAGCAAGGGAGGAATCCATCTAAATCCAACTCTGGCGGCTCGGAGATAAATGTTCTGTTTAATCGCGGACTGGAAAGCGCAGCCCGATAACTAAAAATAACACCAAGCGGAGGAAGTTATTTATTCACCACAATTACAATTACGCGGATAATCGTCTCCGATAATAGAGGGGAACGGAAAATCACTGGGAATATCAGAAATAGCAGTACTGCTATCCCGGGAGGGCATGAAGCGCAGGATCCACGTAAGACCAGAAACGCGTGGGATGTCCAAAGCAGAATCTGCAGATTCTCACCCCGATATTCAGTTTTAGAAATGGGCACAGCTGCAGTGGGAGCAGGAACAGCAGTTAAACCAAAAGCCTGCTGTGTGAGGGGGTCCCCCATAGCCCCCATGTGTCATAGGGAGACACCGGTGTCACAAGTAGCAAATGATAGGAGTTACCTAATGCAAAAGTGACACTACCGTCTCCCCACAGCATCATTCATTTTATTACAGCCACCCCACCACACCGCAGTGGTGGTCACCCTCACAGGGCACTCAGTGGGTCTGTCATGGCTCAGTGTAGAGATTCGACCCGGTGACCTGTTACTCCGTGGTCAGTTCCCCTGTCTGCCGAGCTATTGCCTATATTTCTAAATGCTGATGGTTCCCATTGTCCTTGTTCCCCTTCTTGGTTTGCTCTTCACCAGGTGTTTTCCTTTTCCGGTTTTGGTCATCCTTATCATATTCTGGGTGGGATATGTTCACTAGTGATAAGCGAGAATGTTCAGCACTGCTCGGTACTCGATCGAGCATGGGGGTACTCAAGTCCCCGCCTCGCATGTTTTGCGCCCGTTTTTCAGCCCCAAAAATGAGGAGATTGCCTGCAAATCACGGTAATGCCGTAGCCATATTACTGGCCACATCACATCATTGTGTCTATATGAGACCAGGCGATGCGATGCTCACCAGACTGTACCCCGGAAACAGAGTGGAAATAGTTGCTGCTGAAGGAAAAGTGAGTGCTACAGGCCTAGTCACGCTTTATATTGCATTACAGGCCTTGCTGCAGAAACCAAAAACCGACAGTCCTTGTCAGGTCTCCATATCTTCCATTCAGTATCGCTGTTAGCTGCCTTTAGTGTAGAGACAGCTGCGGCAGAAGGGCTATTATGCCATTACAGTCCTATAGGCAGGGTTTATAGCCTTATAGTCCTTTCTGCGGAAACCTAAAACCAAAACTCCTTTTGAGGCCGACATCTATTCTATTCTAGTCCCTATAAGTACCGGTCTAAGCTGCATACGTAATTCAATATGCGCAAAGTGTGTGGTAAGGGATGCAAAAGTGGCTGTGCTGCTGATGGTGCACGCAGAGGCTGTGGTCTAGGTGAAACTGTGTTTGCTATGGGAGCACATCAAAAACGCTCATCCACAAGACAAGTGATCCCACACTCTGACTCTCTGAGGAACTCTTTACATTTATTGATTCTGGCCTCTCGCCCTGCCCATTTTAAGAGGGAATTGAGGAGATTGTGTATAGTGATGCCCAAATATCTGAGCAGCCACGGTCAAAAAAAGATGATGGTGAGGAACAGCAATTAGTGACCCAAGAGGTAGATGATGATGAGACACAGCTGTCAACAAGTGATGTTGTTAAGTCAACAAGTCAGAAGGACCAGAGTGCGGAAGTGGAAGACGAGGTGATGGACAATGAAGTCACTCACCAAACCTGGAAAGGTGTCATGCAGAGAGATAATAGTAGCACTGAGGGGGAGAGATCGGCAGCACCGAAACAGACAGGAAGAGGCAGTGAGATGGCCATGGGGAGAAGGTGGGCAACTGTTCCCCAGAGCAGCCACACATGTCAAGTTCCCAAGTTAAGGGCTAGATGTTTCCCAGTCTAGTGCTTTTTTACAAAAAGTGTGGAAAACAAGAAAATGGACATTTGCACCCAGTGCCGTACCAAGACCAGCATTGGCCTGACCACCACCAGTATGCTCAGGCACATGTCATCCAAGCACCTGACTAGGTGGACCGTACCAGGGATGTAGAGTCGGTAAGCCAAACCTCCAACTCCGACTCAATTCCCATGACACTGACTCCGACTCCATCGTACATGGCTCATGTTTAAGTAATAAATTTACTGTAGTAAAATGGTGACATCAGACTTTTATTCATTATTATGATACAATAATCAAGCCATTTAGATAGAACATAAAATATATTTATTGAAAAACAACTTTATAACAAAAAACTTTTGCATATTTACAGTTTATTATGCACTATGCAGTAAGTGAAAAAAAAAACAGTTTTCTACAAAAATGTACTGAATAGCATTTGTGCAGTCTATGAATTTGTTCTGAGAAATAGTATCACCTCCATCAGATCGTCCTTCATAGATGACCTCAAATCTGACCTAATTATTTAAAGGCTAGAGAACAACCTCTCTACACTAACTTGGGTTGGTGGCAAAGCAGTAACCACATGGGAACATCTCTGACAATTTCAGGGTATAGAGGAATTGCCTCGTGCACAGTCAGTTTTGAAGAACGATTGAACTCTTCTACTTCTTTGAGACCAAGAGAAAAATTTTGCTGAAATATGGTCAATCTGTTTTCTATGGGAGTGGAATCTTTTTCCCTGCGGCAACGCTTTGACTGCTCCATGTCGTCCAAATACTTGTAGAAATCAAACTCCTCATCTGATGAGGATGAAGGAACGGCAGCAGCAACACTGGCAGGACCAGAGTCCTCTTGCTCTTGGCCGTCCTGTAGCCCACTCATCCTAACTGCTACCTCAATCAGAGCTTCTTTTCCTTTAGTAAGCTGTTGATCATCCAGCAATATACAATGACTCGGGTCCACATAAACAGCTGCCAGAATAATTTTATTTTCTAATAGCAGTGACTCTCTCCGTTTCATTGAATAATAATAATAATAATAATCTTTATTTTAATAATAATCTTTATTTTTTATTTTTATATAGCGCTAACATATTCCGCAGTGCTTTACAGTTTACACACATTATCGTCGCTGTCCCCAAAGGAGCTCACAATCTAGATTCCCTATCTGAATGTTTTTGGAATGTGGGAGGAAACCGGAGTACCCGGAGGAAACCCACGCAAACACGGGGAGAACATACAAACTCCTTGCAGATGTTGTCCTTGGGGGGGATTCGAACCTAGGACTCCAGCGCTGCAAGGCTGTAGTGCTAACCACTGAGCCATTGAAGCAGCAATGTCATCTGCGATTAAACCTCCTCTTTGGGACAGGCAAAACCACAAGTTCTTCCACTCCTTTATAAAAATGCCAGGAGTTAAATCCTCAGCTTGTAACTTTTTAGCCACTATAAATGGGTAATGAAGCAATTCCTTCAATTCAGCCACCTGTGTCCATTGACCTTTATGTAGTGTTACCTGAGGGTTGGCCATATCTACAAGGAAGGGTTTCAGCTCAAGCAATCACTCAATCATTAAATAACCACCTAGTGGCTTGATCCACAATTGCCCCTTTTCGAGCATGTCTCTTCAAGATGGAATCAATTTTAGGGGTTCTGGCAGCAATAGCCAATTTCCTTACTTTGCTAATCAGAGTTCCAGCATGTCTTTCTTGCAGACTATCTCTTATTGCCAGATGCAGCGTGTGCACAACACAGTGCATGTGATGAATAGGAAAGAGGTGTGAAGCAGCTTCAACAAGATCATCTAATTGTAAAGAATCATTTTGCTGTTCTTCTGTAGTAATATCTGTTTGTTCCTCCGTTATGGGAACAGGACTGTGGCCTTCCATCTCCAACATACTGAATGTGAAATGTTCTTCTAGCTGCTGTTCACCTTCATTATTCTCATTCATCAGTTTAATTGTACTTATCATGTTTGAAGCATTATCAGTTCATAATCTTGCAGAACTTTTTCCACTAAGGTCTGGAGAAACTGGCTGCCGTGATGAGCTTTAGTATCTTTTACTGCCAGTGTCTTAGTAACAATTTTTTGTTGTCACAAACATATCGAACGTTGATAGTAAAATAGTTCACTCTGTTATGTGTGCAGGCATCCATTTTAAGAAATACAAAGTGTCTCTTGAGAGTCTTTTAAAGATCTTCCTTTTGGTTAAGGGCTTCTTCAATCACTAATTTTCTAATACTTTCTTTTTCCAGAGAAACACCAAGTTTCTTGTCCATTTCTTTATTAAGAGCTGTAAAAGCTGGTTGTGCAAATAATGATAATGGTACACTATCCTTCACAACAAGCTGGATGCGCTGTCTTTTAAACACATCTGCTGTCATTGTTACAGTAACTTTGTCACTTACATAATATCTTGTAACTGACGTTTGAGATGCTCTTTCCTCCTTATTTACCTGGCGGGAAATGCTGGTCTCTGGTTTCTTGGTGCTGCTGTGATCTTTTTCAGTCACAGCTTTGTAAACTTCTGGGTGGCAGCATTGTAAATATCTTTTTAGATTGGAAGCTCTTGAAGGAGCATTTTTACCACTGCCTGAGTACGCACTGATTTTGGCATCGCAGCATTTGTTTTCATTTCGGTCACTTATACACTGACACACAAAATGTTTATCTTGAGGCACTGAAATGCTCAAGTACAGCTGACTTCATAAGATGCTTCTTAGACATTTTGTAATTATGTAAATTCGCTCTCAAAATAATTTTGCCCTGTAAAAAAATAAAGTATATTGTAATTCTTGCAAGAATAGGGAATCATGCACTGTATAATTTGGGATAGAAATAAAACAATCTGCGCATAAATCAATAGGACAGATGATAAGTATAAAGTTTGTAAAATGTGTTGTTAAATAGCTTTACTCTGAACTTTCAATGTCAGGCTTGTCTCAGCAGGGTACAGCTCACTAAATGCTTCACATCATATTTCTTCACAGTCTATGAAGAGAGGAGGAGGGAGGGAGCATGTTTGTGCTGAATCACATTCCAGAACACACACAAATATAAATGTCCTCATCGATCCTGTTACTGTATTTCCAAATTTGAGATCTTAGAAAACATTTTTTCCCCTTATATTTTATGTGTAGTGTATATAACTCATCAGATCAGTTAAGTTCTCCAAACATGAGCTAATAGAAAAAACAAACTAAAACATCAAAGATACAGAGAAAACATATACTGGACTATTGATTTATGCACTTTATTGAAAGTTTAGCTATGCTTTAAGAAGTACTTACCTTCCTTAATCCCACTTTCCTGTTCTGAGGAGATGAATGCAGGCATTCCTTCCCTGTGTGTTTGTTATTTTTTCCCCTTATCTGTAGAGGAGGAGCTTCACTACTTATCATGAACATAAACTGCAGCACATATTCATCTTAGCTAAAAGTCTAGACCTCAGATCAGGAATAGGACAGACATTTATAGGATATTTCATAACTTTACCAAATTCTTATGAAAAAAATATTCCCACAAACTGCATTGAACTACTGTACCCAATTTATATACATTTTAGGAGTCGGTCCATTTTATACCGACCTCAACTCTGACGCCACCAAAATGGGCTCCGACTCTGACTCCACGACTCCACAGCCCTGGACCGGACACCTGGGTCCACAATCAGTGTATGCAGGTGACACCACTGCCTCTTGCCCTGTGCTATGTGATTGACTATCCCATGTCTAGGATGCAGGCACTGATGTTTCCTGTCCTGCACCTGACGTTGGACATTTGCAAGCACCATCAGCAACCATGTCCACTTCCTTGTCCCAGTGCAGCTTTCAGCTGTCCATACCACAGATCTTGGAATGCAAGTGAAAATACCCAGCTATCCACCCAAAGGCCCAAACAATAAACGGGCACATTTACAGACTGCTTTACCTGGAAATGTTGCCATTTAGGCTTGTGGACACTGAGGCTTTCCGCCACCTTATGGTGGCAGCAGTCCCTTGGTACTCGGTCGCCACTATTTCTCCCATTGTGCCATCCCTGCTTTACACCAGCATGTGTCCCACAGCATAACCTATGCCCTGACCAACACAGTTACTGGGAAGGTCCACTTAACCACCAATACGTGGACAAGTGCAGTGGCCTGGGACGCTACATTTCCTTCACAGCACACTTGGTGAACCTTGTGGAGGCCGCGACCAAGTTGGACCCTGGGATGGCACACATGCTACCGACACCTAGAATTGGGGGACCTAGTTTCATCAGGGTTTTCTCCACATCCACCACCAGTTCCTGCACACCCTCCATCACCGAATAGTTGTCCATATCAGTCCCAAGCTGGAAGCTCTGACCCATTGAAACGGCAACAGGCTCTGCTGAAACTAATTTCTTTAGGCAACAAATAGCTCAACCCCACAGACTTGTTGAAAGTCCTAACACAGGGTTCCCCAACTCCAGTCCTCAAGGCCCACCAACAGGTCATGTTTTCAGGATTTCCTTTATAGTGCCCAGGTGATGCAATCATCACCTGGGCAATACTAAGGAAATCCTGAAAACGTGACCTGTTGGTGGGCCTTGAGGACTGGAGTTGGGGAACCCTGGTCTAACAGACCAGACAGATCTGTGGCTCTTGCTGCTGAACTTAGAACAAGGCACGCTCGAGTGTGATAATGGGTGTAACTTACTGCATTGGTATGGCCTAAGCCATGCGGCCGGGCAGAGCAGCTGAAGACGATGGTAGTGGTCCACACAGTAAGTACACCTCAGCCGTTGGAGCAGTCTCACCTCAACCAGTTGCTTTAGTAAAAGAAAAAAATTGGAGTCCGGCTCAACAGGACTGGATTTTCCTTTTCTTTTTCAAAAAAAATTATAGTGCTTACAAAAGAAAATTTTTATGGTCGACATGACCGAGTCGACACGTTTCATGAGTAAGACTGCTTAGTGCAGTCGAAACGCGTCAACTGGGTCATGTCGACCATGAAAATTTTCTTTTGTAAGCACTATAATTTCTTTTCAAAATAAAAAGGAAAGGAAAATCCAATCCTGTTGAGCCGGACTCCGATTTTTTCTATTATCCTTGATGTGAGGCCAGGGCGAGGCCGGTGTCTGAGCCCCATGTGAATGAGCATAGAGCAACTGGGTGAGCTGAAATTAAGTTTTTACAGTTGCTTTAGTCCCACTGCCCCAGGTGTATGTAGAACAGTGCGTGCAGGCCCAATTAAAGAACTCCGGAGGTGGTGAAGTCGGCCACCGGTTGACACGTGGAGTTGTGTGGAACTTCGACCAAATGGTACTGGTTCGTGCAGGAAGCGGTCACTGGCGATAAAGTGTATGTGAACACCAGTTCCTTTCCGCATGGGCGCTATATGCTACGGCAGGAAGACTGCCTCAAGGAACACAGACCATGAGGGTGGTACACGGTAGCAGTGACCGTGATTCAGCTGGAGGAAGATCCTCGGACAATGCGACCAGGAAGGGTGCACCCTCAGGCGGCCGCTCAGCTGTGTCCAGAAGAGCCCATGGCCAGAGCTTCAACACCTCCCAGCCCAGCACTCTCTGGAACCACAGAGAGGATCCAGAAAAACAATGGGGAGACAGGAACTGAAGCAGCCAGTGCTGTGGCCACCGTAATAGTGTCACAGGGTTCCCCCTCAACTACTTACATGGGACGGTCCGTTGTCCGGTTGACCCGGGTGTGAGAACGGCCATAGCATCCAAAATGGCAGCCATAAATGAAAAGGCGGCCCTCTCAGCTCAGTTTTGCATGCTGCACAGAAAAAGAGAGTCACTAAAAAGAACTGTTCTTTTCTCCAGAGGGCAGGAGATATAGAACTGACCAGGAGTCCCTGGATGTTGGCCAGGACAGCTGAAGTTTTGTGTTTTCCCCCTTCCAGTTGGTTCACACATGTTGCATATCCCCTGATAGATTGAGGGACTGTGAACCACCTAAAGGTCTCAAACCCTTTCTGCCCCTATGAACTGTGCACATGCCCCATGGACCCTGTCCCATCTCACCATGTATTCTGCCTCTTGTTTTCCATTAACTTTGCAATTTAAAAGAGACTGTTTTCACAAAAGAGGGAGAGGAGGAAACGGATAACCGAATGTTCAAGCCAGGTCAGGACCGTGTGAACAGTACCCTTCTCTTAAAGGACTAATCAGGGACTTTATAGACTATGCTCCTGGACTGCCAAAGCTATTGATGTGTTGGCCAATCGGGCCTGTGATTACAAAGAACTTGGACATGCTGTGTCAGGGTCTCCAAACTGGTGAGACCAGGGTCATGTGGACTGTAAAAGATGACAGCCGGGTCGGGGTGGGTCAAGCTGAACCACCCTGCTGCTACCTTTTTGTCGCGAACAACCTTCTCCTGCCCCTACTGTCAGGACAATTACGCAACTGACCGACAATTAACAGAGGAGGCTGCAAGCTGTTTCCACTATTAGGTCAGTTATTGGGAAACTAAAAGTGAGCGTACTGTATATACACCTCTTATTCCAACGCATAGAATATATCTATATATACCCCGGTACGTTCACCGCCAGCTCCCCAATAACAAAAGTAAGATACCATAATTGACCGATGATTAACGGATTTCAGGTTACGTATTGCTTCGAGGTGCAGTTTACAGAACAAAAGTAACAGAACTATTAAATTTTAGATTTAATTCAGAACGATAGGCAGTGTTTATAAAAAATATACAAAATATTTTACAAAAGGGATAAAACAATACAGCATATACAGTTACATAGGCTAAAAAGTATTCACAAACAAAACTTACTAAAGCACTGCAATGGCTTCAGATTTAAGGAGGGAGGCACTCCAGAGAGAAAACAGACAGAACCGCAGTTAGCTGCACCTGCAGGGACTGACAAGGTCCAAATTTTAGCATTTGTCTTTTGTCTTTTATTAGCTCCTAAGTTAAACCCACACACCTCCCTTTGATGGCTCATAACAGGGCAGGTCATGAGATGTGGGTTCTGTTTCAGAAAATTATGAGATTCCTAACATTCACGATATCTTCACTCCTGAAGATCACAGGAATTCAATATCGGCGTCATGTTTTATAATGAGAGTTTACCTTTCCATAGACCGGAAACCTGGCATGGCTGTTGTCTGCTATTTAGCCACTATTAATTTGGGGCTTATAGGCAGGTGTCACAGTTATGAAAAAATATGTATATTCTTCCCCTATTATTTCTGAAGTTGAAAATGTATATCCCATCAACATAGAATCCATACAAACCCCAATATTAATAACTTTCCACGGGAACAGAATTATCTAGTTGCAGATGTCCAGTTTCCTCTGAAGAGAATAAGAGTTACCTCTAAAAGTGTTAGATTTTCGCTTCCCATCCTCTTTAATCTACAAATCTCGGTCTTTCTGACTTTTTACCACAATAGATATCCTGCTTTAATTACCTGTACACTACAGGAAGCCTCTGGCTTCAAAAGGAACTTGTATGGTTAGATCTAGGCATCCTAATTAGCTCTGCTCACAACAAAAAGGGTTTTAGATTGTAAGTTCTTTCTACTTCTGGAGATTCTGTGTGAGAGGGGGGTTAATGGCCCCTCCATGGAGATGTTATCAAAGTCAATTTTCCTCTATGACACCTCCTGCTTTTTGAGGTGGCATGGGGGACTGATTTACAGATCATCCCCCAAGCCCACCTTACAACCCAACCTCCCTGGATCCCACAATACCCTCTCCATCTGGGATTCGGAGATAGGCTTTTCAATGAGGTCACTCTGCGCCTTTAGACAAGCCTGAAACTCCTGGCTAGAGGTGGCCAGAAGTGACACTAAGGCCTCAACCTCACAGGAACCCTCTGGGACCTGCTCTGGGTCAGTAACTTGTCCTGTTATCCTGCTGGCTGATGAAGGTCCAGAAGGCAACACATTATCTGCGTTCTGAGCTCTCTGGCTGCCGGTGACAGCGGCTATGTAGGCTGTCTTCCCAGGGGATAACAACACTTTCCATTAGCCTGACAGGCTGCAGGTTAAACTTTACCCTCACCGCAATAGACTGAGTATGCTACTTTTCTACCACTCTGACAGACTAGGACTCCAGCTTGTTTACCACCCTGACAGGCTGTGGGATATACCTTCCCATCATCCTGACAGGCTGGAACTTGAGACCCTACTTTCTCACCTCCCTGACAGGCTGTGGGTAACACTTTTCCCCCACCCTGACCAGCTGCGGGACACAATTTCCCAACATCTGGACAGGCTAGAGATAAAAATCTCCCACCACCATGACAGGTTATGGGACACACTTTTCCCACACCCTGACTTTCCCACGCTTTCCCACCATCCAGACAGGCTGGGGATACAACTTACCCACCCACCTGACAGGCTATGGGTACCACTTTCCCATCATCACGGCAGACTGTGGAACACATTTTTCCCTCACCCTGACCAGTTGTGGGACACACTTTCCCCACTATCCAGGCAGGCTGGAGATAACACCTTAATTACTTCCCTTGTTACCTCTGGGGCAATGCAACTCCCATGGGAGCTGCACTGGCCATGTCACCGTCTGCCGTGACGTTAAAGAGCTACATGGGACACCTTCTTATTGATCCCCGCGCCTGTTCCCATTGCCCTCAGCACTGGCGCTTGTTCCTTTTAGGGGATCCTCAGCAACGTCACCCCGCGGCATAACATGGCTGAGTAGTCCCGGGTGGGAACTAGTGTTGATGAAAGGGGGACACTTGCTGATAGTAGTGTGTAGTTAGAGAAGTGCAGTGTGAAGGTCAAGTTCAGGTGCAGCGGTTTGCTAGGGGCAGCATGGGCCAGTCGTTCGAGGCAGTGGGAGGTCGTATTGAGTTCCCTGATGGAGAGTCTGCTAATGTCTGGAGATTAAGGCTCAAACCAGGCAGCTAGGAGCGGGCATGGTCTTCTGACATCACGAGGTCAGTGGATGTGGAATTACGTGGGGGGATAGGTGGCTGGTCCCGGGTACAATGCCGAAGTGGACAAGGAATCCCTGAGGTGATGGAGTCAGCGGGTTTCGGGGGTAGTCCAGGAGGAACAGGTGGCAAAACAGAATAGGTACTATATTAAGGAAAGAATTATCAAAATTAATAATATATAATAATAATAATATAATCTTTATATAGCGCCAACATATTCCGCAGCGCTTTACAGTTTAACAGTTTCAAAACACAAGTCATAAGTAACAACGTTAACAATACAATAATTAAAGCGAAATCAGCCACCCCTGCTCGTGAGAGCTTACAATCTACAATGAGGTGGGGGAGATACAAAGTACAGGTGTGTATATACAATGGTGCATTTACAATAATGGTCCAGCCATCTTGAGGGAGTGAGGAATGGATGGAGATAGTGAATGGGCTACACACACACACACACTTACACATAGAATGACTTTGATTAGTGAATGTGATAGGCCGCTCTGAACAAATGTGTTTTGAGGGAGCGTCTGAAACCATGCAAATTGTGGATAGTCCTAATTTCTTGGGGTAGAGCATTCCAGAGGATTGGCGCAACGCTGGAGAAGTCTTGGAGTCGGGAGTGGGAGGTACGGATTAGTGCAGAGGTTAGTCGAAAGTCGTTTGCAGAGCGCAGCAGTCGGTTAGGCCGATAGATAGAAATGAGGGAGGAGATGTAGGGGGGCGCTGCACTGTGGAGAGGACGGGCAGGTGATAGACAGAAATGAGGGAGGAGATGGAGGGGGTGCTGCACTGTGGAGAGAACGGGTAGGGTGATAGATAGAAATGAGGGAGGAGATGTAGGGGGGACGCACTATGGAGAGGACGGGCAGGTGATAGACAGAAATGAGGGAGGAGATGTAGGGGGGTGCTGCACTGTGGAGAACTTTGTGGGTGAGAACAAGTACTTTGAATTGGATCCTATAATGAATGGGTAGCCAGTGTAAGGACTGGTGAAGAGCAGACGCGTCCGAGTACTGATTAGCCAGATGGATGACCCTGGCTGCTGCATTAAAGATGGACTGTAGAGGGGATAGTCGAGTAATGGGGAGGCCAAGTAATAGAGCATTGCAGTAGTCCAGGCGGGAGTGGATCAAGGCAACAGTGAGGGTTTTTTTTGGAGGAGAAGGAGAAGAGCGGCCATATTACTATATATATTACTATATCACACTGAGGAGAAGAGCGGCCATATTACTATATATAATACTATATCATACTGAGGAGAAGGGCGGTCATATTACTATATATATTACTACATCACCACTGAGGAGAAGGGCGGCCATATTACTATATATATTACTATATCACACTGAGGAGAAGGGCGGCCATATTACTATATATATATTACTATATCACACTGAGGAGAAGGGCGGCCATATTACTATATCACACTGAGGAGAAGGGCGGCCATATTACTATATATATTACTATATCACACTGAGGAGAAGGGCGGCCATATTACTATATATATTACTACATCACCACTGAGGAGAAGGGCGGCCATATTACTATATCACACTGAGGAGAAGGGCGGCCATATTACTATATATTTACTATATCACACTGAGGAGAAGGGCGGCCATATTACTATATATATTACTATATCACACTGAGGAGAAGGGCGGCCATATTACTATATATAGTACTATATCACACTGAGGAGAAGGGCGGCCATATTAGTATATATATTACTATATCACACTGAGGAGAAGGGCAGCCATATTACTATATATATTACTATATCACACTGAGGAGAAGGGATGCCATATTACTATATATATTACTACATCACCACTGAGGAGAAGGGGGCCATATTACTATATATATTACTATATCACACTGAGGAGAAGGGCGGCCATATTACTATATATAGTACTATATCACACTGAGGAGAAGGGCGGCCATATTAGTATATATTACTATATCACACTGAGGAGAAGGGCGGCCATATTACTATATATATTACTATATCACACTGAGGAGAAGGGTGGCCATATTCTATATATATTACTACATCACCACTGAGGAGAAGGGCGGCCATATTATATATATATTACTATATCACACTGAGGAGAAGGGCGGCCATATTACTATATATATATATATATCACACTGAGAAGGGCGGCCATATTACTATATATATTACTATATCACACTGAGAAGGGCGGCCATATTACTATATATAGTACTATATCACACTGAGGAGAAGGGCGGCCATATTAATATATATATTGCTATATCACACTGAGAAGGGCGGCCATATTACTATATATATTGCTATATCACACTGAGGAGAAGGGCAGCCATATTACTATATATATTACTACATCACCACTGAGGAGAAGGGCGGCCATATTACTATATATATTACTATATCACACTGAGGAGAAGGGCGGCCATATTACTATATATATTACTATATCACACTGAGGAGAAGGGCGGCCATATTGCTATATATATTACTATATCACACTAAGGAGAAGGGCAACCATATTACTATATATATTACTATATCACCACTGAGGAGAAGGGCGGCCATATTACTATATATATTACTATATCACACTGAGGAGAAGGGTGGACATATTACTATATATATTACTATATCATACTGAGGAGAAGGGCGGCCATATTACTATATATATTGCTATATCACACTGAGAAGGGCGGCCATATTACTATATATATTGCTATATCACACTGAGGAGAAGGGCGTCCATATTACTATATATATTGCTATATCACACTGAGAAGGGCGGCCATATTACTATATATATTGCTATATCACACTGAGGAGAAGAGCGGCCATATTACTATATATATTACTATATCACACTGAGGAGAAGGGCAGCCATGTTACTATATATATTACTATATCATACTGAGGAGAAGGGCGGCCATATTACCATATATATTACTAGATCACACTGAGGAGAAGGGCGGCCATATTACTATATATATTACTATATCACACTGAGGAGAAGGGCGGCCATATAACTATATATATTACTATATCACACTGAGGAGAAGAGTGTCCATATTACTATATATATTACTATATCACACTGAGGAGAAGGGCGGCCATATAACTATATATATTACTATATCACACTGAGGTGAAGGGCGGCCATATTACTATATATATAACTATATCACCACTGACGAGAAGGGCGGCCATATTACTATATATATTACTATATCACACTGAGGAGAAGGGCGGCCATATTACTATATATTACTATATCACACTGAGGAGAAGGGCGGCCATATTACTATATATATTACTGTATCACACTGAGGAGCAGGGCGGCCATATTACTATATATATTACTATATCACACTGAGGAGAAGGGCGGCCATATTACTATATATATTACTATATCACACTGAGGAGAAGGGCGGTGTAATGTATGTAGTACAGTTCATATAGCGTCTTGTGCGTAAGTCCATGCAAACGTGGGTCTTTCAAAGAGCAGGGTTCAGAGTCCACAAGTGCTTCAGAGTTCCTCAGTAGGAATAGCTGGAGTACAAGGTCCAAGGCTTACAGGAGTCAAGTCACAGGTTCACTGCAGGCTAGATTCTGAAGCACTGATTGCTCAGCTGTGGCTGCTTAAGAAGCAAAGGAGAGAATCAGGGCGGGAACATGCAAGCTGGAAACTCCATTTTGACTGAGGGCAAGATAGCTGCAGCAAGACAGAAAGTAAAATGGCTGACGAACAAACTGAGTTTCAGGAATATATACATAGAACCTTACATTACTCCCCCCTTAAGGACAACCTCCGGATGACCTTAGACCAGGCTTGTGTGGGTACCTCTGATGAAACTGACGGAGCAAGCGAGGAGCATTAACGTTATTGACCGGTTCCCATGAGTTGTCCTCCACTGGGTAGCCCTGCCATTTAATCAGATATTGTAACTGATTTCTATACAACCTGGAATCTAAAATCCTTTCCACCACAAATTCTTCCTGACCATCGACTAGCACTGGGTCAGGGCAAGGAGAGGAACGTCCAGGAAACGTATTGGGTGTCGCAGCCTTTAGTAGGGATACATGAAAGACAGGGTGGATTCTCATAGTTCTGGGCAGTTGAAGACGACAAGCAACGGCACTTATAATTTTACTGATTTTATAGGGTCCAATGTACTTATGTCCCAACTTAGACGATGGAATCCTTAACTTAAGATTTCTGGTTGACAGCCAGACCAAGTCTCCTACCTTGAAAGCTGGTGCAGGTTTACGAAATTTATCTGCTGCTTTCTTGTACCTTTCTTGAGCCGATTCCAGATTTTCCTTTAGAAGATCCATATTCTTCTGTAAAGACGTGATTCTTTCAGCCACTGCTGGTAAAGGCGTTTCTATGGGAAATCGTGGTAGAATGTTAGGATGATAACCTAGATTAGAGTAAAAAGGAGACTGTTTAGTGGAGGCACTCTGAGAGTTGTTATACGAGAACTCAGCTAATGGAAGTAGATCCACCCAATCATCCTGTAGGTGGCAGATAAAGCAGCGGAGATACTGCTCCAGGGTTTGATTGGTTCGTTCGGTCTGTCCATTAGTCTGGGGATGAAAAGCAGAAGAAAGGTTTACTTTAATGTCCAATGCTGCACATAAATTTTGCCAAAACCTAGAAGTGAATTGCACCCCTCGATCCGAAATAACCTCATCCGGTACTCCATGTAAGCGAAACACATCTTTAATCATCAAATCTGATGTCTGTTTTGCAGTGGGTAAGCCGACACAAGGGATAAAATGAGCTGCCTTTGTTAGACGGTCAACCACCACTAGAATGGTGTTCTTCCCCTGAGAGGTTGGTAACTCCACAATGAAGTCCATAGAAATGGATCCCCACGGGCGGGACGGGGTGGGAAGAGGCTGTAACAGACCAGTTGGTGAGGAGCGAGGTGTTTTGCATCTTGCACAGACCTCACATGAAGTGACATAATTCAAAACATCCTTCCTGCAAGTGGGCCACCAAAAGAAACGAGAAAGAAATTCCTGTGTCTTTAGAATTCCTCTATGCCCAGCTATCTTGGAATCGTGAATGAGTTGCAATACTCTTAATCTGACTGTTTCAGGTATATACAGACGTTGTCCCTGAATCCACACACCATTCTTAAAGACAAGACTTACGTCCCTTGGGGGTTGTGCCAAAAAGGAATCCGCATGGTATGCTTCCTTGATGTCCTTAAGTAGGTCTTGATTATGAATTACTCCTAGGAATCTAGAGTCAGGAAGAATAGTCTTAGGAGGAGTAATTGGACGTGTCTCTGCTGAGTAAATCCTAGAGAGTGCATCAGCCTTTCCATTGTGCGATCCTGGTCTATAAGAGATGATAAAATTAAATTGGTTTAAGAAAAGATTCCAGCGAGCCTGGCGAGGAGTCAGGCACTTAGCCGACCTGATAAACTCAAGGTTACGATGGTCTGTCAGGACGACTATTTGCTGTGCAGCTCCCTGAAGAAGGTGTCTCCATTCTTTGAAGGCGGCAATAATGGCCAACAACTCTCTATTGCCCACATCGTAGTTCCTCTCAGCCGAAGACAACTGCTGGGAAAAGAAGGCACAGGGATGCAAGACATTCTTCTCACCTGTTCTCTGAGAGAGTATAGCTCCAACGGCACAGTCTGAAGCATCCACCTCTATTATGA
>JARQOD010001386.1:22047-99805 GCA_033576555.1 Oophaga sylvatica | reverse complement strand
AGAATAGTCTTAGGAGGAGTAAGTGGACGTGTCTCTGCTAAATAAACCCTAGAGAGTGTTTGCTTTTTTTTGGGGCGCCCTGGTCTAAAAAAAATTTTTTTAAAATTTTAAATTTTGGTTTTTAAAAAAAAGTTTTCCGCGGGGCCTGGCGAGGAGGGGGACTTAGGGGCCCTTTTAAATTTTAAAGGGTACGATGGTCTTTTCAGGACGACTATTTGTGGGCCCCCTAAAAAAGGGTTTGTCTCCATCTTTGAAAGGCGGAAAAAAGGGCCCCAAAAACCCTTTTACCCCCACTTTCTTTTTTCCCCTCTCACCGGGAAAAAAAACGGGGGGGGGAAAAAAAAAGGGCCCCAAAGGGGATGCAAGACATTTTTCCCTTTCTTGGAGGTATAGCAAAAAGGGGCACAGTCTGGCACCCCCCTCTTTTTTAAAAAGGCTTTTTGGGGGTTGGATTTTAAAAAGTAGGTGCGTGGAAATTTATTTTTGGGCGGGAAATTTTTTTTGGGGGCTTGGGGGCCCCCGGAAAAACCCCGCTTTGGGGGGTAAGTTGGGTAAATGGTCCCTTTCCAAAGAAAAAACCCTTTTAATGAAACGTTTTTAAAAAGGGGCAAACCGATGAGCGCTGCACCTCCTTCCCCTTTTTGGGCTTGGCCAATCCTTGATGGCTTGGGTCTTGTTCCCCCCCCCTACTAATTCCTTGGGGGGGGAAAAAAAATTCCCCCAGAATTGAATTTCGGTCCTAGGGAATTCATTTTTTTCAAGTTTGAAAAAAGATGTTTTTTGTCTTAGTTTTTCCCCAAGACCATTCTCACTTTGTCCATGAGTTCCTCTGGGAGTTAAAAAAAAATTTTAAAATTATCCAAAAAAACACCCCGAATGTACCCCCGAAGTTTTCTTTCACCCAAAATGTTGGAAAGTGGGGGGGGGTACTCAGACCAAAAGGCAAAAGATATTCAAAGTGTCCATAGGGGTAAACGAATGCAGTTTCCTTCACCCCCCGGTCTAAAGGATTTAGTTTTTAGGCCCAGGGGAGATTTGTTTAGAAAAAATTTTTTCCCAATTTTCGACTCCCCCAAAATACTAGGGTTTTAAAAGGGGGAATGGTAAAGGTTTTCCCAAATTTAGTACCTTTTTGGGGTTTCCCCTTTTAGTCTACGCGGGTTCAGGATCCTCTTTTTTTTTAAAAAAGAAGATGGTGCACCTGCGGGGGGATGAAGAGGGGCTTGAGCCCTTGGTGATTTTTTTCTAAAAAAACCTTTTTTAAAAACCTTTAGTCGGGCCCCCCCGGGGGGTAATCTTCCCAAAAGGGGGATCTTGCTCCAGGAAATTTTTCAATTGGACAATCATATGGGGGTTTAGGGGGAAGGGGTTTGGGGGTTTTTTGATTTAAAATCCAAAAGGGTCTGGTATTCAGGGTTTCAGGGCTACATGGTTCCTTTGGACGAGCAAGCGGGAAATTTTGGATTTATCTGTTTTTGCAAAGTGAAATTTTCCCCTTGGGTTTTTCCCCCCTTAATGGTTGGTTCTGACCCTTTGAAACCCCTGGTAGCCCCTAGAAAAAAGGGAAAAGGGGGGGGAGAAGGATAGCATAAAGGACAGTTTTCTTGATGATTTTACCCTAAAAACCCTTTCAAAGACTTGTTTCCTGATCACTGGTCCAGAGGTCAGCGGGAGCCCCCTTTTCCCAAATCTGTACGGAGTAGCCTTTTCATGCGTTTTTCCCTGTTTAGAGAAAAGGGAAAACATCCAAAAAAATTTTCCCCTTGCCCCTGAGCGATCATGCAGAGTAGACACCCAAGCTGAGTCCCCCCGAGTTTAGGGAAAAGAAAGCAATGAGAATTGTTTTTTTACAACCCCGCGGGGGCACGCTGGGAAACTTGAAAAATTGCGCGTTTACACGTCAACGTCCTCAGAAGTAACGGAGTTTAAGTCCGAGAATCAGTTGTTGCTCGATCTCTCTGGAGCTGAGGTCGGACCTGACAGATCCCCTCTCGCAAAATCAAGTGAATGAGTGCTGCAGTAGTCTTACGAGAACGGCTGGGGCAGTTTATAATTTGAGTGCCCTGACTTACCACAATAGAAACATAGATTCTCCTTAAAATGATGTTCCTTGCGTGCATCACTAACCCGTCGTTGTAAGAGTTACCTGCATGGGTTCGGTTCAGGTTTCCGTGTGATCCTACTCAAAGGTTCCTTGTGGGGGAAGGTGGAAAAGGTTAGTGCGATTGTTTTCGAACATCTCTCTTGCTGCGTTCAGTCAGAGAGTTCAATACGGTGCAGTATTTAAATAAAAGTCACCTAACGCAGTGGGGGGTCGCACGAGCAAGTTCATCTTAATCAGTGGAGTTAACCCTTTTCGAAAAATGATTTTTTGGCGGAAACTGTCCGGTGGTATAAAAGGGCCCCATCTCCTGAAATCCAAGGCATATTAGCTACCGGTGTTCCCTTGGCGCAAAGAAAACATGGCTGCTTAGCTGTTGACCTGATTGGGGTCATCAAACACTGTCCATGGCTGAAATGAAAGATCAAGATGATTCAAAATTATCCTCAGTCTCAATCAGAGGGTTTGCCCACAAAGCCTTGTTGGTAAGCAACTTTATTATGTAAGCACTTTGATCGTTCGTGGGAAATTTGGGTAAAAGCATGTGCAGAAAAAAAAAGATTGCATTGATTAATAAACCCTGAATTTTCACGTTCACCGCCAAAACGAAAAGGGGGAACTTGGGAATCCCAGAACTGGGGCTACGGCAGGAGCGGATCGCTCCTCTAGAACCTCAATCCTGGTCGCAAATCTGGGCAGTCTGCCCAAAACACTTGCAAATTGGATTAGTGAGGTCCTGTAGGTTTGTAAACGGGTTTTTATATTCTGCAAATCTGCAAGGATTTTCAGTCACTCCGCAAAGTTCCTTTATGCGGGCCTCCCTTTTCCAGATCTTTTAAAACAGGAGTACTGGAAGGGAGGGAAGAAAAAAAAACAATAGTGTTTACCGTGGTAACCTGCAGAGAGAAAAAAAAATTAAGGGGAAATGCTCACCTGGAATGGTTGTGAGAAGTCACAACCACTATCATCACAGAAAGTTAAACCGGGACATTGATATCCACGTTACAGCAGACACAAAGAGGGAAAAAAAAAAAAACAATAGGTTTACCTGTGGTAACATGCAGAAAAAAAAATTAAAGGGGAAATTTCTCACCGGATGGTTGTGGAAGTCACAACCACTGTCATCACAGAAAGTACAAAGGACATTGTATCCAATTACAGCAGACACAGCCTTTCCAGACCCAGCAGACACTAAGTTTGGCTTTAGAATTTGTAATGTAAAGAGTACAGTTCATATAGTGTCTTGTGCTTGGGTGCAATGAAAACACAGGAGTCACAGGTTTGATATAGAAGGTTTGTTTTATTCATACAAGTGGCAATAATAGTCACACAGTTTGCAGAAACAAAAGCGGAGACCACAGCAGGCCAGAGTAAATTAAGCTCGCATCCTCTCCCCAACAGGTTCAGGATCTCTTCTCTGTTACCATAAGTCCATGCAAAGTGGATTTTCTAATTGCAAGGTTCCAAAGTCCACGAGTTTCCAAAGTTCCACAATAGGAATAACTGGAGTACAAGGGCAAGGCTTCCAGGAGTCAGGTCACAGGTACATGCAGGGTTGATTCTGAAGCACTGATTGCTCGCTGTGGCGTTAAGAAGCAGGGGGGGAATGGGCGGGAACATGCAAGCTGGAAACTCCATATTGACTGAGGGCAAGAAGCTGCAGCAAGAAAGAAAGTAAAGGCTGACGGAAAAACTGAGTTTCGGAACATGTACACAGAACCTTACACGGGTCCGACTCGTTCTGGCCCCTCGCCCGGCAGACGGACACTCTACCTCCTCCCGGCCGTGGCCTGGCACACAGTACTCTCGCTCTTTCTAGCCCCCCCCCCCTGGACACGGCCACTCTCGCCCTTTTCTGGCCCTTTGCCTGGACCGGCCCCCTCTCGATTGCTTGGCCCCTCGCCCGGACCGGCCATCTTGCTCTGTCCTCACTGGCCTGGCTCACGGCCACTTTCGCCAAGCTTGGCCCTCGACTGGCACACAGACACTCTCGCCTCGCTCTGACCCCTCGCCTGGCTACGGCGCTCTCGACTCGTTCGGCCCCCCGCCTGGCAGACGGGGCACTCTCACCTCTCTCCGGCCCCTGGCCTGGCACACAGTCACTTCGCCTTTTTTCTAGCCCTCGCCGGCCCGGCCACTCTCGCCTCTCTTGGCCCTTCACCCGGTACCGGCCACTCTCGAATGCTCGGCCCCTGCCTGGCACCGGCCACTCTCGCCTCTGTCGTCCCTGGCCTGGCACAGGCCTTTCGCCAGTCTGGCCCTCGCGCCTGGCACACGGACACTCTCGCCTTGCTTGACCCCTCGCCTGGCATACTGCCACCTCGCCTTGCTCTGTCCCCTTGCTTGGTACAAGGCCACACATTGACTCGCTCTGGCCCATTGCCTGGCACACGGACACTCTCGCCTCTCTCTGGCCCCTAGCTGGCACATGGCCACTCAAGCCTCGCTCTGGCTTGTCGCCTGGCATACGGCCACTCTCGCCTTGATCTGGCCCCTGGCTAGCACACGGCCACTCTCACCTCGCTTTGGCTACTCGCCTGGCACACAGCCAATCTTGCCTCTCTCCTGCCCCTGGCCTGGCACATGGTGTCTTTTACCTCTCTTGGCCCCTCGCCTTTAACACAGCCACTCTTGTCTCGCTCTGGCCCCTACTGGCACACGGCGACTCTCGCTTCACTTCTGGTCCTAGCATGGCTACGGCCACTCTCGCCTCGCTCTGGCCCACGGCCACTCCACCTCACTCTGGCCCAGACATCTCGCCTACTTTGGACCACGGACACTCTCACCTCGCTCTAACCCCTCGCCTGCCACACTGCCACTCTGCCTTGCTCTGTCCCCTAGGGGTACAAGGCCTTCATGACTCGCTCAGGCCCCTCGCTAGGCACACAGCCACTCTTTCCTCTTCTGGCCTGACACACGGCCACTCTCGACTCGTTTGGCCCTCGCCGGGGCAAACGGCACTCTCGCCTCTCTCTGTACCTCGCCTGGCAAATGGCCAACTCCCGACTCGCATTGGCCCCTCGCTGGCAGACGGACACTTCGTCTCCTCTGGCCCCTGGCCTGGCACAAAGTCACTCTCGCCGCTCTCTGGCCCCTCGCCTGGTACAGAGCCACTCTCGCCTCGCTCTAGACCCTCGCTGGCACACGGCCACTCTCGACTCGCTCTGGCCCCTCTCTTGGCACATGGCCAATATCGCCTCTTTCTAGCCCTCGCTGGCACACGCAACACTCGACTTGCTCTAGCTCCTCGCCTGGCACACGGCCACTCTTACTTGCTCTGGCCCCTCGCCTGGCCACACGGCCTCTCCACACTCGCTCGGGCCACTCACCTGGCCCCACGGCCACACTCGCCTCTCTCTGGCCTCTCCCCTGACAATGGCCAGCCTGTACAAGGCCTCTCTTGACTCGCTCAGGCCCTCGCCTGGCACACGGCCACTCTCGCCTCTCTCTAGCCCTCACCTGACAACAGCCACTCTCGACTCGTTCTGGCCCCTCGCCTGGCACATGGCCACTCTTGCCTTTTCTTCGGCCCCTAGCCTGGCACACAGTCACTCTTGCCGCTCGCTGGCCCCTCATCTACCACACAGCCACTCTCGCCTCGCTCTAGACCCTCGCCTGGCACACTGCCACCCTCGCCTTGCTCTGTCCCTTGCTTGGTACGGCCACTCTCAACTCGCTCTGGCCCCTCTTGGCACACTGCCAATACTCTTTCTAGCCACTTGCCTGGCACACTGCCACTCTCGACTGCCTCACTTCCTCTGGCCCCTCGCCTGGCACACGGCCACTCTTGACTTGCTCTGGCCACTTGCCTGGCACACGGCCACTCTCGACTCGCTCTGGCCCCTCGCCTGGAACAACGGCCACTCTCGCCTTTCTCCGGCCCTTGGCCTGGCATACGGTCTTTCTCCTCTCTCAGGCCCTGGCCTGGCACACGGCCACTCTTGCCTCGCTCTGGCTTCTCGCCTGGCATACGGACACTCTCGCCTAGCTCTGGCCCTGGCCTAGTACATGGCCACCCTCGCCTCATTTGGTTTCTCGCCTTGCACATGGCCACTCTCTCCTCTCTCTGGCCCCTTGCCAGGCACACGGTCACTCTTGCTTCTCTCTTGCCCCTCGCCTTGCACACAGCCACTATTGCCTGCTCTGGCCTCTCGCCTGGCACATGGCCACTCATCTCTCTCTAGCACCTTGCCGGGCAAGCCCACTATTCTTGCACATGGTCACTCTCACCTTGCTCTAGTCCCTAGCCTGATACACTGCCACTCTCGCCTCACTCTGGCTTCTCGCCTGGCACATGGCCACTCTCGCCTCACTTTGGCTACTTGCCTGGCACACTCCACTCTCTCTCGCTCTGGCCCCTGCCAGGCACACGGTCACTCTCGCTTCTCTCTTGCCCCTCGCCTGGCTCAGAGCCACTCTTGCCTCTCTCAGCCCCTGGCCTGTCACATGGCATTCTCGCCTCGCTCTGGCACCTCTCCTTTCCACAGACACTCTCGCCTTGCTCTGTCCTCTTGCCTGGTACAAGGCCACTCTTAACTCGATCAGACCCCTCACCTGGCATATGGCCACTCTCGCCTCTCTCTGGCGCCTCGCCTGGCACATAGCCACTCTCACCTTGCTCTAGCCCCTCGCCTGGCACACGGCCACTCTCACTCACTCTGGCCCCTCGCCTTTCACACAGCCACTCTCAAATCTCTCTGGCCCCTCGCCTGGCACATGGCCACTCTTGCCTCTCTCTGGCCCCTGGCCTGGCACACGGCATTCTCGCCTTGCTCTGGCACACGGACGCTCTCACCTCGCTCTGACCCCTCGCCTGGCACACTGCCACTCTCACCCTGCTCTGGTCCCTTGCCTGGCACACGGACACTCTCGCCTCTCTCCGGCCCCTAGCCCGTCACATGGCCACTCAATCCTCTTTCTGGCCCCTGACTGTTTCTCTCGCCTCTCTCTGGTCTCTCACCTTTCACACAGCCACTATCGACTCGTTCTGGCCCCTCTCCTGGCACACGGCCACTCTCAATTCGCTCTGGCCCTCTCTTGGCATACTGCCACTCTCAACTCGCTCTGGCCCCTCTCTTGGTATACTACCAATATAGCCTCTTTCTAGCCCCTCGCCTGGCAGACTGTTTCTCTCGCTCTCTCCGGACCCTGGCTTGGCACACAGCCACTCTCGCATCGCTCTAGACCCTCGCCTGGCACACGGCCACTCTCAACTCGCTCTGGCCCCTCTCTTGGCATACTGCCAATATAGCCTCTTTCTAGTCCCTCGCCTGGCAGACTGTTTCTCTCGCCTCTCTCTGGTCTCTCACCTTTCACACAGCCACAATTGACTCGTTCTGGCCCCTCGCCTGGCAGACGGACACTCTCGCCTCTCTCCGGCCCCTGGCTTGGCACACAGCCACTCTCGCATCGCTCTAGACCCTCGTCTGGCACACGGCCACTCTCAACTTGCTCTGGCCCCTCTCTTGGCACATTGCCAATATAGCCTCTTTCTAGCCCCTCGCCTTGCACACGGCCACTCTTGACTTCCTCTGGCCACTCGCCTCTCGCCTCTGTCCGTCCCCTGGCCTGGCATAGATCTCTCTCTCCTCTCTCCGTTCCCCTGGCCTGGCACACGGCCACTCTTGCCTCGCTCTGGCTTCTCGCCTGGCATACCGACACTCTCGCCTCGCTCTGGCCCCTCGCCAAGCACACGGACACTCTCGCCTCGCTCTGACCCCTCGCCTGCCACACGGCCACTCTCGCCTGGCATACGGGCCACTCTTGCCTCGCTCTGGCCTCTCGCCTGGCATACGGCCACTCTCGCCTCGCTCTGGCCTCTCGCCTGGCACACTGCCACTCTCGTCTCTCTCCAGCCCCTAGCCTGGCACACAGTTACTCTCGCTTCTTTCTTGCCCCTCGCCTGGCACATAGCCACTCTCTACTCCCTCTAGCCCCTCGCCTGGCACACGGCCACTCTCGTCTCTCTGGCACCTCGCCGGGCAAGCCCAATCTTGCCTCGCTCTGGCACATGGCCACTCTCGCCTTGCTCTAGTCCCTTGCCTGATACACTTCCACTCTCGCCTCACTCTGGCTTCTCGCCTGGCACATGGACACTCTCGCCTAGCTTTGGCCCCTTGCCTAGCACACGGCCACTCTCGCTCGCTCTGGCCCCTCACCTGGCAAACGGCCACTCTCGCATCTCTCTAGCCCCTGGCCTAGCACATAGCCAGTCTCGCCTCACCTTGCTCTGTCCCCTTGCCCACATGGTACAAGGCCACTCTTGACTCGCTCTGGCCCCTTGAAGGGCCTGGCACATGGACACTCTCGCCTCTCTCCGGCCCCTGGCCTGGCACACGGTCATTCTCGCCTTTCTCTGGCCCCTCGCCTGGCATACAGCTACTATAGCCTCGCTCTGGCTTCTCGTCTGGCACACGGCCGCTTTCGCCTTTCTCTGGCCCCTCGCCTAGCACACAGCCACACTTCTGGCTTATGGCCACTCTGGCACACGGCCACTCTCGCCTCGCTCTGGCCCCTCACATGGCTCACAGCCACTCTACCCTCGCTCTGGCCCCTTGCCTAGGGCACAATGTCACTCTCGCCTCGCTCTGTCCTCTCGCCTTGCACATTGCCACTGTTGCATCTCTCCGGCCCCTGGACTGGCACGGCCACTATCGCCTCGCTCTTGCCCCTCACATGGCTCACGGCCACTCTACCCTCGCTACGGCCCCTTGCTAGGGCACAATGTCACTCTCGCCTAGCTCTGGCCCGTTGCCTTGCACATTGCCACTGTCGCATCTCTCCAGCCCCTCGCCAGGCACACAGACACTCTCACATCTCTCGGGCCCCTAGCCTGGCACACAGTCACTCTCGTTTCTTTCTTGACCCCTCGCCTGGCACATAGCCACTCTCTACTCCCTCTAGTCCCTCGCCTGGCAACCGGCCACTCTCGCCTTGCTCTGGCCCCTCGCCTGGCACACGGCCCACTCTCGCCTCTTTCTCGCCCCTCGCCTTGCACACGGCCACTCTCGCCTTGCTCTGGCCCCTCGCCTGACACACGGCCACTCTCACCTAGCTTTGGCCCCTTGCCTGGCACACAGACACTCTCGCCTTGCTCTAAGACCCTTCGCCTGGCACACGGCCACTTTCACTTTGCTCTGGCCCCTCACCTGGCACGTGGCCTCTCTCGCCTCTCTCTAGCCCCTTGCCTGGCACACTGCCACTCTCAACTCGCCTCTGGCCCCTCGCCTGGCACACGGCCCACTCTCGCCTCTTTCTCGCCCCTCGCCTTGCACACGGCCACTCTCGCCTTGTTCTGGCCCCTCGCCTGGCACACGGCCACTCTCACCTAGCTTTGGCCCCTTGCCTGGCACACAGACACTCTCCCCTTGCTCTAAGACCCTTCGCCTGGCACACGGCCACTTTCGCTTTGCTCTGGCCCCTCACCTGGCACGCGGCCTCTCTCGCCTCTCTAGCCCCTTGCCTGGCACACTGCCACACTCAACTTGCCTCTGGCCCCTCGCCTGGCACACGGCCACTCTCACCTCGCTCTGGCTGCTCGCCTGGCACACGGCAACTATCGCCTTACGTACACGGCTACTCTCGCCTTGCTCTACTCCCACGCCTGGCACACTGGCACTCTCGCCTCACTCTGGCTTCTTGCCTGGCTCACGTCCACTCTAGCCTCGCTCTGGCTCCTCACCTGGCAAGGCCACTCTTGCCTCGATCTGTCCCCTCGCCTGGCAAAGACTCTCTCGCCTCGCTCTGGCCACTCGCCTGTCACACGGTCACTCTCGACTTACTCTGGCACCTCGCCTGCAACGGACTCTCTCCCTCGCTCTGCTCCCTCGCCTGGAACACGGCCACTCTCGCCTCGCTCTGGCCCCTTGCCTTGCATGGCCACTCTCGACTCGCTCTGGTCCCTCGGCTGGCATACTCTCTCGCCTCGCTCTGGCATCTCGCCTGAAACACGGCCACTCTTCGCTCAGGCTCCTCGCCTGTCACACTGTCACTCTCGCCTCTCTCTGGCCCCTTGCCTGACACACAGCCAATCTCGCCTCGCTCTGGCCCCTCGCCTTGTACATTGCCTTTGTCGCATCTCTTCGGCCCCTACACTGGCACGGCCACTCTCCCCGCGTTCTGGCCCCTTGCCTGACACATGGCCATTTTCGTCTACCTCTGGCCCCTTGCCTAGCACAGACCCTCGCCTTGCATACAGCCACTCTCGATTCCCTTGGACCCCTTGCCTGGCACACGGCCACTCTTGCCTTGCTCTTGCCCCTCGCCTGGCACACGGCCACTCTCGCCTCGCCTGGCACATGGCTACTCTCGCCTCGCTCTGGCCCCTCGCCTGGCGCATGGACCCTCGTCGCTTCTCTCAGGCCCCTGGCCTGGCACATGGTCACTCTCGCCTCTCTGGACTCTCGCATGGCACACAGCCACTCTCGCCTCGCTTTGGCCACTCGCCTTGCCCATGGCAACTGTCGCATCTCTCCGGCCCCTGGACTGGCATGGCCATTCTTGCCTCGCTCTGGCCCCTTGCCTGGCACACGGCCACTATCGCCTCACTCTGGCTTCTCGCCAGGCACACGGCGGCCACTCGTTCTCCTCGCTCTAGACCCTCGCCGGGCACACAGAAACTCTCGCCTCTCTCCGGCCCTTGCCTAGCTCAGTCATTCTCGCTTCTCTCTTGCCCCTTGCCTGGCACACAGCCAGACTCGCCTCCCTCTGGCACCTCACCTGGCACCCGACCAGCCTTGCTTTGGCACCTTTCCTGGAACAACACTCTTGTCTGGCCCCTCGCCTGGCACACGGCCACTCTTGCCTTGCTCTGGTCCCTCATCTGGCACACGGCCGCTCTCGCCTTGCTCTGGCCACTTTCCTGACACACGGTAAATCTCGCCTCTCTCTGGCCCACGCCTGTCACAGCCATTCTCGCCTCACTCTGGCCCCTCACCTGGCACACGGCCACTCTCGCCTCACACTGCAGTGCACATGGCTAATCTTACCTCGCTCTACTCCCTCGCCTGGCATACTGCCACTCTCGACTCCCTCTGGCTTCTTTTTAGAAAAACACCAGAAAATTATATAATGGCTATTGCTACCAAAAGCATGAAAAGGGGTATACTCCAAAATAGATTATATACAACACGACAAAGGAGCACTGAAACCCATAATATTAAATATATATTTTTATTAAACAACAATATTACCTTGTATATCACTTATATATCAATAAATTCAATATAACAAATTACAGCAATTATGAAGGTCAAAAACAGATAATAAGATCTGACTTAGTTCAAATTTCAATCACTGGACCGGGATTCGAAAGAGTCACCAAACATAGGGGCTCACAGAGGATAATAGCATATTATTCTGTGTCTGAACGCTTATCACAAAAGGTAATAGCGTCTTATTCTGTGTCTAAATGCTTATCGCATTCTAAGTAAATCGTCTTACCCGGATATATCCAGAACAAAAGTCAGATCCTGCAACCCCGACGCGCGTTTCGCGTGGGCTTTCTCAAGGGGCTGTGCATTTGTTTGTGTGTCAGACAGGTATATATAGCCCTAATACAGCTGATTGTTATGCGGACTAACTAAGCGGCGCATGTGTGTGAGGTACGTCGAGCAGGAAATGACGTCTCCCCCAAGCCTCCAATGTGATGCGCGCCGATCCAAGTCGCAACCTAGCAACCAGGATCAGCGCTCACCACACTAAGGACGCCGGAGGTGACACTCCCGCTCGCACACGTCACAGGCATGTGCACAATCCAGCATAGCAGACCCAGCGTCATGGTCTTCAGCACCTCCCCTTTATTCTCTCATCATAGATACGATGCTCCGGATCGCAGCAAGAGGTGAAGCCTATCATATATGACGCATTCACACTGCGATCTCAGAGCATCGCCCCGATTTTGTACAAAAAAACATAAAACATAAATACATGCCCAACAGAAAATCTTATACCTATAATATCTGGATCAATAGGATGTGATCATAACAATTATAATAGTGAGAAACAATACAACATATTAGCAAAAAAATTAAATAATAAATAATAATAATTAAAAATAGTAACATAATTATATAACATATATATGTGCCAAAAACATACATCATATAATAATATGAAAAAAAGTGATTACGAGGAAAATTATATAGTATAATATAATATATCCAATATTAGGTGATAGTGTCACATAAATAAATCTTAAGCCGTGCTTCAATCCACTCAGATCCAATCCTTCAAATACTGTATTAGGGCATGTCTGAATGTTCAACCGGAGGCACCAATTTCCATTTTCAACCAGACCCAATCCCAGGATAGTGATAATAATAATAATAAATCTAAATGTTAAGCAAAAATAAAATGTTAAAATCACATAAAACCAAGAACACAGACACAAGCAAAATAAAAATAAAACAAATCCATATTTACAAATATGAAGCAAAGCTAATTTGTTCATTGAGACCATGGGGAGCCATGGTTCCCAAAGTTGCAATCCACTTGCATTCTCTTTGAGCAAGAATCCGCTTATAATCTCCCCCTCTAATTCCAAGTCGAACCCTATCAATCCCAAAGATACTAAGTTCCTTGGGATTACAATTGTGTTTTTCCCTAAAATGTTTGGGGAGAGTTTTGAGGGCAGTCACATCTTCCGCACTGGCGGCTGCCATGATGTCCCTCACATGTTGACGTGTTCTGATGCGGAGCTCTCTTGAGGTAAGGCCCACGTATATCAAGGAACATGTCCACCGGGCATAGTATACCACATGGGTGGTACTACATGTGATATACTCACGGATTTTGAATTCACGAGAGTCATCACTTGTAGTAAATGATTTGGCCCTGACTAAATTGTTACAGGCCAAACAATTTCCACATGGAAAGAAACCCACTCTATGTGCTCCTGCTCCAAAATATTACTTCATACAAGTTGGCAAAAATAGTCACACAGTTTGCAAACACAGAAGCAGGAGACACAGCAGGCCAGAGTAATCTAAGCTCAGCAATCACTCTCCACAACAGGTTCAGGATCTTCTTCTCTGTTACCGTAAGTCCATGCAAACGTGGGTCTTTCAAAGAGCAGGGTTCAGAGTCCACAAGTGCTTCAGAGTTCCTCAGTAGGAATAGCTGGAGTACAAGGTCCAAGGCTTCAGGAGTCAGGTCACAGGTTCACTGCAGGCTAGATTCTGAAGCACTGATTGCTCAGCTGTGGCTGCTTAAGAAGCAAAAGGAGAGAATCAGGGCGGGAACATGCAAGCTGGAAACTCCATATTGACTGAGGGCAAGATAGCTGCAGCAAGACAGAAAGTAAAATGGCTGACGAACAAACTGAGTTTCAGGAACATGTACACAGAACCTTACGTTATTGACCGGTTCCCATGAGTTGTCCTCCACTGGGTAGCCCTGCCATTTAATCAGATATTGTAACTGATTTCTATACAACCTGGAATCTAAAATCCTTTCCACCACAAATTCTTCCTGACCATCGACTAGCACTGGGTCAGGGCAAGGAGAAGAACGTCCAGGAAACGTATTGGGTGTCGCAGCCTTTAGTAGGGATACATGAAAGACAGGGTGGATTCTCATAGTTCTGGGCAGTTGAAGACGACAAGCAACGGCACTTATAATTTTACTGATTTTATAGGGTCCAATGTACTTATGTCCCAACTTAGACGATGGAATCCTTAACTTAAGATTTCTGGTTGACAGCCAGACCAAGTCTCCTACCTTGAAAGCTGGTGCAGGTTTACGAAATTTATCTGCTGCTTTCTTGTACCTTTCCTGAGCCGATTCCAGATTCTCCTTTAGAAGATCCATATTCTTCTGTAAAGACGTGATTCTTTCAGCCACTGCTGGTAAAGGCGTTTCTATGGGAAATCGTGGTAGAATGTTAGGATGATAACCTAGATTAGAGTAAAAAGGAGACTGCTTAGTGGAGGCACTCTGAGAGTTGTTATAAGAGAACTCAGCTAATGGAAGTAAATCCACCCAATCATCCTGTAGGTGGCAGATAAAGCAGCGGAGATACTGCTCCAGGGTTTGATTGGTTCGTTCGGTCTGTCCATTAGTCTGGGGATGAAAAGCAGAAGAAAGGTTTACTTTAATGTCCAATGCTGCACAGAAATTTTGCCAAAACCTAGAAGTGAATTGCACCCCTCGATCCGAAATAACCTCATCCGGTACTCCATGTAAGCGAAACACATCTTTAATCATCAAATCTGATGTCTGTTTTGCAGTGGGTAAGCCGACACAAGGGATAAAATGAGCTGCCTTTGTTAGACGGTCAACCACCACTAGAATGGTGTTCTTCCCTTGAGAGGTTGGTAACTCCACAATGAAGTCCATAGAAATGGATCCCCACGGGCGGGACGGGGTGGGAAGAGGCTGTAACAGACCAGTTGGTGAGGAGCGAGGTGTTTTGCATCTTGCACAGACTTCACATGAAGTGACATAGTTTAAAACATCCTTCCTGCAAGTGGGCCACCAAAAGAAACAAGAAAGAAATTCCTGTGTCTTTAGAATTCCTCAATGCCCAGCTATCTTGGAATCATGAATGAGTTGCAATACTCTCAATCTGACTGTTTCAGGAATATACAGGCGTTGTCCCTGAATCCACACACCATTCTTAAAGACAAGACTTACGTCCCTTGGGGGTTGTGCCAAAAAGGAATCTGCATGGTATGCTTCCTTGATGTCCTTAAGTAGGTCTTGATTATGAATCACTCCTAGGAATCTAGAGTCAGGAAGAATAGTCTTAGGAGGAGTAATTGGACGTGTCTCTGCTGAGTAAATCCTAGAGAGTGCATCAGCCTTTCCATTGCGCGATCCTGGTCTGTAAGAAATGATAAAATTAAATTGGTTTAAGAAAAGATTCCAGCGAGCCTGGCGAGGAGTCAGGCACTTAGCCGACCTGATAAATTCAAGGTTACGATGGTCTGTCAGGACGACTATTTGCTGTGCAGCTCCCTGAAGAAGGTGTCTCCATTCTTTGAAGGCGGCAATAATGGCCAACAACTCTCTATTGCCCACATCGTAGTTCCTCTCTGCCGAAGACAACTGCTGGGAAAAGAAGGCACAGGGATGCAAGACATTCTTCTCACCTGTTCTCTGAGAGAGTATAGCTCCAACGGCACAGTCTGAAGCATCCACCTCTATTATGAAGGCAAGCTCGGGGTTGGGATGTACTAGGATAGGTGCAGTGGTAAATTTATCTTTTAGATGGGAAAATGCTTCCTGGGCTTGGGGAGTCCAGGAGAACCTAGACTCTTTCCGGGTAAGTTGGGTGATAGGTGACACTACCTCAGAGAAATTTCTAATGAAACGTCTATAGAAGTTGGCAAACCCGATGAAGCGCTGTACCTCCTTCACATTTCTAGGACTTGGCCAATCCTTGATGGCTTGGGTTTTGCTTCCATCCATACTAATTCCTTGTGTAGACAGTACATACCCCAGAAATTGAATTTCGGTCCTATGGAATTCACACTTTTCAAGTTTGATGTAAAGATGATTTTGTCTTAGACGTTCCAAGACCATTCTCACATGTCCATGATGTTCCTCTGTGGAGTTAGAAAAAATTAGAATATCATCCAAATAAATCACCACGAATGTATCTAGGAGATCCCTGAAGATGTCATTCACCAAGTGTTGGAAAGTGGCTGGGGCGGTACTCAGACCAAAAGGCATAACTAGATATTCAAAGTGTCCATAGCGTGACCTGAATGCAGTCTTCCATTCATCCCCAGGTCTAATACGGACTAAGTTATAGGCCCCACGAAGATCTAGTTTAGAGAAAATTTTGGCATGTCGCACTCTCTCCAATAACTCAGGGATTAAAGGCAATGGATAACGGTTTCTAATAGTAACCTTATTGAGTTCCCTATAGTCTACGCAGGGTCTCAGAGATCCATCTTTCTTCTTTACAAAGAAGATGGGTGCACCTGCAGGAGATGAAGAGGGGCGTATGAAGCCCTTGGCTAGATTTTCGTCTATGTAATCCTTTAAAGCCTTTAGCTCGGGCCCCCAGGGGTAGATCTTACCAAAAGGTATCTCTGCTCCAGGCAATAATTCAATTGGACAATCATATGGACGGTGAGGAGGAAGCTGGTCAGCGTTCTTCTTGTCACATAAATCCACATAGTTCTGGTATACAGCTGGTAGTTCAGGGACTGACATGGTTCCTTTAGGAACAGAGCAAGCTGAAACTTTTGGACTCATCTGTTTCTCTGGAAAGTGTAATTCCTTGGTCTCCCAGTTAATGGTAGGATTCTGAGCCTGCAGCCATGGTAGCCCTAGAATAATGGGAAAGTGGGGAGAAGAGATAAGCATAAAGGACAGTTTCTCTTGATGATCTTTACCCATAAGAACCCTCAAAGGCTCTGTTTCCTGATCCACTGGTCCAGAGGTCAGCAGGGAGCCATCCACAGTTTCCATCTGTACTGGAGTAGCCTTCTTCACTGAACGTATCCCCTGTTTCAGAGCAAAGGAGACATCCATAAAATTTCCACTTGCCCCTGAGTCGATCATAGCAGAGCTAGACACCCAAACTGAGTCAACCCAGAGTTTGATGGAAAGAAAGCAATGAGAATTGTTTTTCTTACAACTCAGCTGGGACACCGCTGAGGAAACTTGAAAAATGGCAGCGTTTACACAGTCAACGTCCTCAGAGGTAACGGAGTTTAAGTCCGAGAAATCAAGATCTGTTGCTGCAGATCTCTCTGGAGCCTGAGGCTCGGACCTGACAGATCCCCTCTCGCAACACTCACAGTGAATGAGTGCTGCAGTAGTCTTACGAGAACGGCTGGGGCAGTTTATAATGAAGTGCCCTGACTTACCACAATAGAAACATAGATTCTCCTTAAAACGATGTTCCTTGCGTGCATCACTAACCCGTCGTTGTAAAGAGTCTACCTGCATGGGTTCAGGTTCAGGTTCCCGTGTAATCCTACTCAAAGGTTCCTTAGCTGGAGAGGAAGGTAGGAAAAGGTTAGTGCGATTGCTTTCGAACCATCTCTCTTGCCTGCGTTCAGTCAGACGAGTATCAATACGGATGCAGTAGTTAATAAAGTCACCTAACGCAGTGGGAGGGTCGGCACGAGCAAGTTCATCCTTAATCAATGGAGATAACCCCTTTCGAAAAATAGATTTTTTGGCGGAACTGTCCCAGGTGGTATCAAGGGCCCATCTCCTGAAATCCAAGGCATATTCAGCTACTGAGTGCTTACCTTGGCGCAAAGCTAACATGGCTGCTTCAGCTGTTGCACCTCGATTGGGGTCATCAAACACCTGCCCCATGGCTGAAATAAAATCATCAAGGTGATTCAAACAATCATCCTCAGTCTCAATCAGAGGGTTTGCCCACATCAAAGCCTTGTTGGTAAGCAACATAATTATAGTAAGCACCTTAGATCGTTCAGTGGGAAATTGTGAAGCATGTGCAGAAAAAAAAAGATTGCATTGATTAATAAATCCCCTGAATTTCTCACGTTCACCGCCAAAACGAAAAGGGGGCAACTTGGGAATCCCAGAACTCGGGGCTACGGCAGGAGCCTGGACTCGCTGTTCTAGAACCTCAATCCTGGCTCGCAAATCCTGGCAGTCTGTCCAATCACTTGCATATTGTGATTAGTGAGGTCCTGTAGGTTTGAAAAACGGGTCTTTATATTCTGCAAATCTGCAAGGATATTATCAGTCACTCCGCAAAGTTCCTTTATGCGGGCCTCCATTTTCCAGATCTTTTAAGACAGGAGTACTGGAAGAAGAGGAGAGGAAAAAAAAAAAACAATAGTGTTTACCTGTGGTAACACTGCAAAGAGAAAAAAAAAATAAGGGAACTGCTCACCTGGAATGGTTGTGAGAAGTCACAACCACTATCATCACAGAAAGTTCAACCGGACATCTGATATCCACAGTTACAGCAGACAAAAAAGAGAAAAGAAAAAAAAAAAAAACAATAGTGTTTACCTGTGGTAACACTGCAGAAAAAAAAACACTTAAGGGAACTGCTCACCTGGAATGGTTGTGAGAAGTCACAACCACTGTCATCACAGAAAGTACAACTGGACATCCGATATCCACAGTTACAGCAGACACAGCCTTTCCAGACCCAGCAGACACTAACGTTTGGCTTCAGAATCTTGTAATGTGTATAGTACAGTTCATATAGCGTCTTGTGCTTGGGTGCGATGAAAATACGTGAGACACAGGTTTGATATAGAAAGTCTTGTATTACTTCATACAAGTTGGCAAAAATAGTCACACAGTTTGCAAACACAGAAGCAGGAGACACAGCAGGCCAGAGTAATCTAAGCTCAGCAATCACTCTCCACAACAGGTTCAGGATCTTCTTCTCTGTTACCGTAAGTCCATGCAAACGTGGGTCTTTCAAAGAGCAGGGTTCAGAGTCCACAATTGCTTCAGAGTTCCTCAGTAGGAATAGCTGGAGTACAAGGTCCAAGGCTTCAGGAGTCAGGTCACAGGTTCACTGCAGGCTAGATTCTGAAGCACTGATTGCTCAGCTGTGGCTGCTTAAGAAGCAAAAGGAGAGAATCAGGGCGGGAACATGCAAGCTGGAAACTCCATATTGACTGAGGGCAAGATAGCTGCAGCAAGACAGAAAGTAAAATGGCTGACGAACAAACTGAGTTTCAGGAACATGTACACAGAACCTTACACAGCCACTCTCGCCTCGCTCTGGCTCCTCGTCTGGCACACAGCCATTCTCGCCTCACTATTGCCCCTCGCCTGGCATACAGAGTAGCACACAGCTACTCTCACCTCACTCTGGCCCCTTGCCTGGCATGGCCACTCTCGCCTAGCACTGGCCCTTCGCCTGACACACGGCCGCTCTCACCTCGCTCTGGCACCTCGCCTAGCATTCTGCCCTTCTCGCCTCACTCTGGCCCCTCGTCTGGCACACAGACACTCTCACCTCGCTCTTGCCTGTCGCCAGGCACACGGTCACTCTCGCTTCTCTTGCCCCTCTCCTGGCACACAGCCACTCTCACCTCGCTCTAGCCCCTCGCCTGGCACACGGCCACTCTCGACTCGCTCTGGACCCTCTCTTGGCACACTGCCAATATCGCATCTTTCTAGCCCCTCACCAGGCACACTATCACTCTCGCCTCGCTCTAGCCCCTCGCCTGGCATGGCCACTCTCGCCTCACTCTGGCCCCTTGCCTGGCGTGGCCACTGTCGCCTCGCACTGGCCCCTGAGGGCCTGGCACACGGCTACTCTCACCTCGCTCTGGCACCTCACCTAGCATTCTGCCCTTCTCGCCTCACTCGAGGCTCAGACACTCTCGCCTCGCTCTGGCCCGTCGCCAGGCACACAGTCACTCTCGCTTCTCTCTTGCCCCTCGCCTGGGACACAGCCACTCTTGCCTCTCTCCTTCCCCTGGCCTGTCACACGATGTCTCTCGCCTCTCTCTGGCCACTCGCCTGGCATGTGGCCACTCTCACCTCGCTCTAGCCACTCACCTGGCACACAGCCACTCTCGCCTCTTTCTAGCCCCGAGGGCCTGGCACACGGCTACTCTCAACTTGCTCTGTCCCCTTGCCTGGCTCACGGACACTCTCGCCTCTCTCCGCCAGTCGCTCTGGTCCCTCGCCTGGCACATGGCCACTCTCTCGTCGCTTTGGCCCCTCTCCTGGCACGTTCACTCTCGCCTCGCTCTTGCCCCCCTCGACTAGCACATTGCCACTCTCGCCTCGCTTTGGCTTCTCGCCTGGCGCACTGCTACTCTCTCCTCGCTCTGGCCCCTCGGCAGGCACACTGTCACTCTTGCCCCTCACCTAGCACACAGCCACTCTTGCCTTGCTCTGGCCCCTCGCCTGGCATGGCCACTCTCTCTCACTCTGGCCTCACGCCTGGCACATGGCCATACTCGCCCTGCTCTGAGTCCCTCGCCTGGCACATGGCCACTCTCTCGTCGCTTTGGACCCTCTCCTGGCACGTTCACTCTCACCTCGCTCTGGCCCGCTTCGCCTGCACTGTGTAATGCTGGTATTGTCTGTACTTTGTTTTCCAGTGTTACTTTGCATGTCTTTGCTTTAACCCTTTTGCTCCTTTCCCCCTAACCAGCTGGGATACTGTTGTCTGTTACCTGTATGGATGCTGCTCAGTTCCCAGCTCTGCTGCGTAGCCGTACTTGCGTGAGTGTCTCCGCTGCGTTGCATGACCACCCGCATGTGCGGTCCCTGGCCTGCTGTAGAAGCTACCCGTAGGTTGCAAAGTCCTCTGCAGTGGTGCATGACTTACTACGTGTGTTGAGGCTGCAGCCACTGTCAGGTGTCCTTCTGTACTGAGTTGTGTCTGGCTCTGCATAGGGGGTGCGGCCCACACCTGTCCTGCTTTTATGAGGAATGGGTGTGCACTAGAATTGCTGCTCCAGCCTATCGCTGTGAAGCAGCTCATATATAAAGTTCCCCAGCCCTGTGGGGTGTTGCCAGAGCTTTGCATTGAGTTCCTGAACCTAGCCGTGTGTGTTCAGCTCCTGCTCTGAGTGCGATCAGTTCTGGAGAGATGATTCCCTTTGTCCTGTCTTGTGTTTCCGCCTGTTCTGGGGGCTGAGTACCCAGATCCAGGGGTGGGATTCAGCCCGTTCTCCCCGATTCGATGGAACCGGTTGTTCAAAAAGCAGCCGGTTCCCCGTACCGGGGAGAATGAGAGCGGCGATCCGGTACCATGGGCGTACCCACCGTGGGGCAGCTGCCCTCCCTAGAAGAAGAAGGGGCACACAATGAAAGAGAGCGGAGAAAGCAGCACAATGCCGGCCGGCTCCCTCTGCCCCAGGTTACAGTGCCTGTCTGTGTGCGCAGTGCTCGGAGCTGCTGTCTCACCTGAGTAGCCTTTTCCTTTCTGGCGGCAGCAGCTGTAGTTTCACTTTCTGCCCTGCAGGCTCTGGTTGTCTCAGCCACACTGGGTCCTAGTGCCCTATGTGTGCACACACTGGACACTTCCTGCTCCTGCCTCAGCTACTGCCTGCAAGCTTCATGGTAAGTGGGGATGGAATTTATTAAATTCATTCAGATTGGGCATGTCATGGTCACTGTGTGGGAATGTGAGAGGATGGGGGTACAGTGGGGGAGGGGTACCGTACAGGGAACTGAGGTGAATGTAAGAGGATGGGGGTATTGTGGGGGCTAGGGCACTGGGGGGGTTAACGTGAGAGGATGGGGTATTGTGGGGGAGGGGTAGAGGGCACTGGGGTGAATGTAAGAGTATGGGGTATTGTGGGGGCTAGGGCACTGGGGGGTTAATGTGAGAGGATGGGGGTATTGTGGGGGAGGGGTACAGGGCACTGGGGTGAATGTAAGAGGATGGGGTATTGTGGGGGCTAGGGCACTGGGGGGTTAATGTGAGAGGATGGGGTATTGTGGGGGAGGGGTACAGGGCACTGTGGTGAATGTAAGAGTATGGGGTATTGTGGGGGCTAGGGCACTGGGGGGTTAATGTGAGAGGATGGGGATATTGTGGGGGCTGGCGCACAGGGGTTGATGTGAGAGGATGGGGTATTGTGAGGGAGGGTGGACAGGTCACTGGGGTTGAATGTAAGAGGATGGGGGTATTGTGGGGACTGAAGTGGGGAGGGGCAACAGAGCACTGAGGGGTGCATGTGAGAGGATGGGGGTATTGTGGGGTCAGTGGGACAGAACACTAAGGGGTGCATGTGAGACGATGGGCTGTTGGGGTGTGGGTGGGGGACAGGGGAGGTATGGGGCTTTTTTTTACTTGTGAGCTCCTTAATACTTTAATAATAGATTAATATTTCAGTATTATTATAACAAGGGCATAGACAGACGGCCGTATAACTCATGCAAGGATCGCACTGCAATCCTCGGACTTGCTGGTACTGCTCCTGACATGAGCGCGACTGCCATGTATAATATATGGTATATACAGCGTAGTGTCGCATACAATGCTGTTGTCATGTATAGTGTACAGTTCCTATAGCGTCTTGTGCTTGGGTGCGAGGAAAACACAGGAGACATAGGTTGAAATGAAATGACTTGTATTACTTCATACAAGCATGCTGAAAAGTTCACACAGTTTGCAGGAACAGCGACAGGAGACACAGCAGGCCAGAGTAACTTCAAGCACTACAGTAAATCTCCAAAGCAGGTTCAGGATCTCTTCTCTGTACCGTATTTCCTCTGCAAACATGGATTCACCAAACAGCAGTGTTGTGAATGGGTTTGAGATGAGTTCTGAGCAGAGGCTCCCTCTGGTGGTTACAAGCGGTACTAGTGAGGATTGGGAATCAGGTGTTACTGATTGGTCTTATTTAAGGGAATCATTTTCCCATCAGGGTTGCCGGTGATCAATTGTTCTGGTCTGAATCCTTCTTTCCAGTTTCCCTTGTAGCCTGCTGTGTCGTGTCTGCATCTCCTGCTGTCAGATAAGACAATTTCTTATTTTGTGTTTTTGCTATATTTTTGCATTTTGTCCTGCACTTCTGTGGGGGCCTTCTGGGTCCCCTCCGGGGGCTTTTGCCCTCTCAGTTTAGTCCAGCCACTGTGTTTTGTACTTTTGCTTTTTGCAGTTTTTTCAGTGGCTGCTGTTTTTGTTACACCAGAGAACTAATTTAGGTGGTAGAGGTCGTGTGATCTCAGGTGATTTTGAAATTAGTATGTTGGTGTTTTTCAGGGTTTTCTGGGATTGCAGTAAGTACCCTTCCTGTCCTTTTCTATTTAGATAGTTTGGGCCCCAGCGTTTGCTCATACTATTTTCTTTCTGTGTCAGTATTTCCTCTTGTCTAACCGCCATTACATGTTTGGGGGCTTTCTATTATCTTTGGGGTTCTGCTCCGGGGCAGATAGCTTTCCTATTTCTATCTTTAGGTGTAGTTAGTTTCTCGGGCTGTGACGAGGCGTCTAGGACCATCGTGGGAACGCTCCACGGCTGCCTCTAGTTGTGGTGGTTAGTCAGGGTACTGCAATCTCATAGATTCCAACTGCTCTGGTGTATTTCCTTTTTTTACCTGCACTCCTCAGCTACCGTAACATAACAGTATCACCGGCCCAAAAAAATTGTATGGTACTCACAGAAGGAAAAAAAAAATATATATATATTTTGAAGGAAGAAAAGTTGTCAGAGATATTTTTCTGTTTGTTGCATTTTTTTTTTTTTTTCCTCTGTATCTCTGGGTGCTGGGGAGGATCTTTTCTCCCAATGGAGTTTGCACAGTTGTCTGGCCGTGTGGATCAGCTTGCCACTGAGGTTCAGAGTATTGCTGCATATCTTGCTAGGTTGCCTGTTGTGGAACCTAGGATCCCCATGCCAGATTTGTTTTCAGGGGATCGAGCTAAGTTTCAGAATTTCAAAAATAACTGTAAATTGTTTTTTGCCTTAAAATCTAAGTCCTCAGGAAACGCAGCGCAGCAGGTTCAAATTATCATCTCTCTCCTGCGCGGCGATCCTCAGGATTGGGCTTTTTCCCTGACACCTGGGGATCCTGTTTTGAGTGATGTTGATGTATTTTTTCAGGCTTTGGGGTTATTGTACGATGAGCCTAATATCACTGATCAAGCTGAAAAAGCCTTGTTGGCATTAAATCAGGGGCTTGATGACGCTGAGTTATACTGTCAGAGATTCCGTAGGTGGGCAGTCCTGACCAAATGGAATGACGACGCTTTGGCGGCCCTTTTCCGGAAGGGTCTGTCGGATAATGTAAAGGATGTTATGGTGGGATTCCCTGTCCCCTCTGGTCTCAATGATTCTATGTCATTAGCGATTCAAATTGACAGACGTTTGCGTGAGCGGAGAAGTATGCGTGGAGTGGTGTTGCCTTGTGAGCCAGCTGCTGAGCCCATGCAGTGTGATGGAGTGGTGTCTGGGGCACAGCGTCATGAGTTTCGAAAGCGCAATGGGTTATGTTTCTACTGTGGTGATGCCTCTCATGCTATTTCAGTCTGCCCTAAGCGGGGAAGACGTTTTGCACGCTCAGTTGTCTTGGGTAGTGTTCAGACTAAGTTTTTATTAACTGTCACTCTGATATGCTCTCTGTCCTCATTTTCTGCTCAGGCTTTCGTTGATTCTGGAGCAGCTATTAACCTGATGGATTATGATTTTGCTAAACGTTGTGGATTTCCCTTGATACCCCTACAGAAGTCTATTCCCCTACTGGGGATCGATTCTACCCCTTTGGCTGAGAATAAACCCCAGTTTTCTACTCAGGTGATAATGAGGGTTGAACCTGATCACCAGGAGTGCTGCAAATTTTTGGTTCTATATAATCTGCATGACATTATCGTGCTGGGTTTCCCTTGGTTACAGTCTCATAATCCTGTTTTGGATTGGAAATCTGTGTCTGTAACCAGTTGGGGCTGCCAATGTGTTAATACCAACACTCCTGTTTTTTCTACCTCCCCCAGGCTGAGGATGTTCCTGACTTTTTGTTTGATTTTTCTGATGTGTTTAGCGAAAGTAAATCTGCATCCTTACCTCCCCATAGGAGCTATGACTGCGCTATTGAATTAGTGCCAGGTAGTAAATTCCCTAAGGGTCGGCTCTTTAACTTGTCTGTACCTGAACATGACGCTATGCGGTCTTATATCAAGGAATCATTGGAGAAGGGTTATATCAGACCATCCTCTTCACCCTTAGGTGCCGGTTTTTTCTTTGTGGCCAAAAAAGATGGTTCATTAAGGCCGTGTATTGATTATCGTCTCTTGAACAATATTACTGTGAAATATCAATACCCGTTACCCTTGATTTCTGACCTGTTTTCCAGGGTGAAAAACGCTACTTGGTTTACCAAGCTTGACCTCAGGGGGGCGTATAACCTTATTCGCATTAAGCACGGGGATGAATGGAAGACGGCATTTAACACCCCTGAAGGGCATTTTGAGTACCTTGTGATGCCCTTTGGGCTCACTAATGCTCCTTCCGTCTTCCAGTCCTTCATGAATGACATTTTCAGGGATTTTGTGGACAAGTTTCTGATTGTTTATTTGGATGATATCTTGATTTTTTCTAATGACTGGGACTCTCATATGAAACATGTTCGAACTGTATTCCAGATTTTGAGAGAGAATGCTCTGTATGTGAAGGGATCAAAGTGTCTTTTTGGCGTACAGAAGATCTCATTTCTGGGATTCATTTTGTCCCCATCTGTTATTGAAATGGACCCGGTCAAGGTTCAGGCCATCTGTGATTGGGTCCAACCTACTTCATTAAAGGCTCTTCAGAGATTTTTGGGTTTTGCCAATTTTTATCGTAAATTTATTGGTAATTTCTCTGTTATTGTTAAACCATTAACTGATTTGACCAGAAAGGGTTCTGATGTGGTGAATTGGCCTCCTGAGGCAGTCTCTGCGTTTCAGGAACTTAAGCAGAGATTCACTTCTGCTCCTGTTCTACGGCAGCCTGATGTTTCTCTGCCATTTCAGGTGGAGGTTGATGCCTCTGAAATTGGGGCAGGTGCCGTTTTGTCCCAAAAAGATCCAGAGACCTCTAAAAGTAACCCTTGTGCCTTTTTCTCTCGAAAATTTTCTCCTACTGAACGTAATTATGACGTGGGTAATCGGGAGTTATTGGCCATGAAGTGGGCTTTTGAAGAGTGGAGACATTGGCTGGAGGGAGCCAAACATCAGGTGGTGGTCCTTACGGACCATAAGAATCTGGTCTATCTGGAATCTGCCAAGCGACTCAATCCTAGACAGGCCAGGTGGGCCTTGTTTTTCACACGTTTTAATTTTGTGGTTTCCTTTCTTCCTGGCACTAAGAATGTTAAGGCGGATGCCCTCTCGAGGAGTTTCATTGCGGACTCTCCTGAGCTATCTGATCCCTCTGTTATTTTGAAGGAGGGTGTAGTTCTTTCCGCCATCTCGCCTAATTTGAGACTTGCTCTGGAGGGGTGTCAGGAGGATAGGCCCGAGCACTGCCCTGTTGGAAAATTGTTTGTCCCGGACCAATGGAAAAAGAGTGTGATGTCTGAGATTCATTGTTCCGCATTGGCTGGGCATCCCGGAATTTTTGGTACCAGAGACTTGGTTAGTCGGTCCTTTTGGTGGCCTACCTTGTCTCGCGATGTCAGGGAATTTGTGCAGTCCTGCGGGACTTGCTCTCGCTCCAAGCCTTGCTCTCGCTCTAGTGGTTTGTTGATGCCATTGCCTGTGCCCAAGAGACCATGGACCCATATCTCTATGGATTTCATTTCCGATCTTCCTGTTTCTCAGAGAATGACCACCATCTGGGTAATTTGTGATAGGTTTTCCAAAATGATACATCTTGTGCCATTACCTAAGTTGCCTTCCTCCTCTGAATTGGTGCCGTTGTTCCTTCAGCACGTGGTTCGTTTACACGGCATTCCTGAGAACATTGTGTCTGACAGAGGAGTCCAGTTTGTTTCCAGATTTTGGAGGACTTTTTGTTCTAAACTGGGTGTTCAATTGTCTTTCTCCTCGGCATTTCATCCTCAGACCAATGGTCAAACTGAGAGAACAAACCAGACATTGGAGACTTATCTAAGATGCTTTGTGTCTGCTGATCAGGATGACTGGGTCTCTTTTTTGCCTTTGGCTGAGTTTGCTCTTAATAATAGGGCTAGCTCTGCCACTTTGATGTCTCCGTTTTTCTGTAATTCTGGGTTTCACCCTCGATTTTCTTCAGGACAGACGGAGGCTTCTGTCTGTCCAGGTGTTGACTCTGTTGTTGAGCGTATGCAGCAGATTTGGGACCAGGTAGTGGAGAGGTTGTCCCTCTCTCAGGAGAAGGCCCAGCGGTTTGCTAACCGGCATAGGACTGATGGTCCTCGGTTTAAAGTGGGGGACTTGGTCTGGTTGTCCTCAAAGAATATTCCTATGAGAGTAGCATCTCCTAAATTTAAGCCTAGGTTCATTGGACCTTATAAGATCATGGAGATTATTAATCCTGTTTCTTTTCGTTTGCTTCTTCCAGGGACATTTAAGATCCATAACGTGTTCCACAAGTCCTTATTGAAGAGGTTTGTTGAGCCAGTGGTTCCTGCTGCTGTGCCTCCTGACCCTGTTTTGGTTGAGGGCAATCTGGAGTATGTGGTTGAGAAAATATTGGATTCTCGTTTTTCTAGACGAAGACTCCAGTATTTGGTTAAATGGAGAGGTTATGGTCAGGAAGATAATTCTTGGGTGTTTGCTTCGGACATCCATGCTAGGAGACTTATCCGTGCGTATCATAGAACTCATCCTGACCGACCTGGTTGCTCAAATGAGGGTTCGGTGACCCCTCCTCAAGGGGGGGGTACTGTTGTGAATGGGTTTGAGATGAGTTCTGAGCAGAGGCTCCCTCTGGTGGTTACAAGCGGTACTAGTGAGGATTGGGAATCAGGTGTTACTGATTGGTCTTATTTAAGGGAATCATTTTCCATCAGGGTTGCCGGTGATCAATTGTTCTGGTCTGAATCCTTCTTTCCAGTTTCCCTTGTAGCCTGCTGTGTCGTGTCTGCATCTCCTGCTGTCAGATAAGACAATTTCTTATTTTGTGTTTTTGCTATATTTTTGCATTTTGTCCTGCACTTCTGTGGGGGCCTTCTGGGTCCCCTCCGGGGGCTTTTGCCCTCTCAGTTTAGTCCAGCCACTGTGTTTTGTACTTTTGCTTTTTGCAGTTTTTTCAGTGGCTGCTGTTTTTGTTACACCAGAGAACTAATTTAGGTGGTAGAGGTCGTGTGATCTCAGGTGATTTTGAAATTAGTATGTTGGTGTTTTTCAGGGTTTTCTGGGATTGCAGTAAGTACCCTTCCTGTCCTTTTCTATTTAGATAGTTTGGGCCCCAGCGTTTGCTCATACTATTTTCTTTCTGTGTCAGTATTTCCTCTTGTCTAACCGCCATTACATGTTTGGGGGCTTTCTATTATCTTTGGGGTTCTGCTCCGGGGCAGATAGCTTTCCTATTTCTATCTTTAGGTGTAGTTAGTTTCTCGGGCTGTGACGAGGCGTCTAGGACCATCGTGGGAACGCTCCACGGCTGCCTCTAGTTGTGGTGGTTAGTCAGGGTACTGCAATCTCATAGATTCCAACTGCTCTGGTGTATTTCCTTTTTTTACCTGCACTCCTCAGCTACCGTAACATAACACAGCAGGTTTCCAGAGTCCAAAAGTGTTCCAAGGTTCCTCAGTAGGGAATAGCTGGAGTACAAGTCCAAGGCTTCCAGGAGTCAGGTCACAGACTGACTGAGGCTTGATTCAGGAGCACTGATTGTTCAGCTGAGGCTGCTTAAGAAGCAGAGGGAAGAATCAGGGCGGAACATGAAAACTGGAAACTCCATATTAACTGAGGGCAAGAGCTGCAGAAAGACAGAAAGCAAAATGGCCGACGGAAAACTGAGTTTCAAGGAAAATGTCAACAGAGACAAAGAACCTTACAGCTGTATTATACAATATACAACAGTTCTAATGCTCCATACCTAATATGCAGTATAATGTACAGTGTATATGATGTAACATGTATAAGATGCGACATTGGCTTGCCCCCCCTAGTTTTGATCCTGGGTACGACCATGTCCGGTACTATTTTGCAGCCAGCTTGCAGCGCCGCAACACACCGCCAGCCCCGGCCCCCGTGGACTGATCTCTGCAGTGCGGCGATTGGGTAGCGGCGCGGCCGCGGCCATCTTCTTTAGTCACGAGGCGGAGCCGGAGAGGAGAGAGGTACTGTGTGAGCTGAGCTGCGATGCTCAGATAACACCTTATCCGAGTACGTTCACTCATCACTAATTATTGTATATTGTATTTCTGGATAGAAGGTAGAACTGTAAGTCCCAGCTACATAATACTATAGTTTAATCTTCAGTTCAGTATAAGACTAGAAAGAGACTTCTTAATCAGAATGTAGTGCACAGCCTGGCCAGCCGGTCAGTCAAGTGAGACAGCTGCATAGAAATATATGCAGCTGTCACACTCGGGTCAGGAGAACCGCTGGCCAGAATGTGCACTGTTCTGATCCCATTCCAATTTATTGTTTTTCAACTGACTGCGCCCCTACTTATATGTTTGAGGAAAAGGTGTGTGTGTGAATGGGTGTGGCTTAAAATGGGTGTAGTTTTCCGACGCACAAACACAGAACCTGTTGTTAAAAATTTGAATCCCACCCCTGCCCAGATTGCCTGTCAGGAGTCAAACCAGTACCTCTTGTCCACTGGCCAGCAGCTCTACCATCTGAGCTATTCTGCTGGCTGCAAAGTTCCTTGCTGAACCCAGATACCATTGACTGTTCTTCCTGATTGGCTACACCTAGTGCTCTCTTGATTGGGCCTCTGATTGCCAATTACTCACCCTATATAAACCTGGCCCTGTGGGTGTGTCATTGCGAGATTATTGAGCTCCAAGCCTTTAGTCAAGCGTTTCCTGCTGATCCATTGCTACAAACACTGCTCTCCTGTGAACCGACCTCGGCCTGCCTTCTGACTACGCTCTCCGCCTGATCCATTGCTACAAACACTGCTCTCCTGTGAACCAACCTCGGCCTGCCTTCTGACTACGCTCTCCGCCTGATTCATTGCTACAAACACTGCTCTCCTGTGTACCGACCTCGGCTGCCACCTGACTACGTTATCTGCCTGCTCCTCTGTTACCGAACTGCCTTTCCTGTGTACCGACCTCCGGCTGCCACCTGACTACGTTATCCGCCTGATCCATTGCTACAAACACTGCTTTCCTGTGTACCAACCTCCGGCTGCCACCTGACTACGCTACCTGCCTCTGCTTCCCCTAGTGTTTGCAGTAACATCGGCTCCAACCCAGACGGGATCTTGACAGAATAATCTCGCGCCAAAATGGAGTCCGCTGTGAACACCCTGAGGCGGCAAGTTACGGAGCTTCAAAGTTTTTGTACTGACTCTCAAGGAAAATATGCCAAGTTACAAACTGATTTCACGGTGATACAACAGGAAGTAATTGAGCTACAAAAACAACTTCTGGACGTGCGCAATTCAGGGTCCGAATCAAACGCGCGGCTGCCGCTGCCTGCAAAGTTCAGTGGGGATCGCAAGCAGTACCGAGGATTCCTCAATCAATGCCGCATATACTTCCAGATGCAACCTGCTCCCTTTACCAGTGAGAGGAAGAAAGTTTTTTTCATGATAAATCTCCTGACGGATGAAGCTCTTGCTTGGGCTTCACCTTATGTAGAAAAGGACTATGCCCTCCTTAATGACCTGGAAGCTTTCATCGCAGCTATGAATCAAGTTTTTGATGACCCAAACCGCTGTGCCACAGCAGAAACCAAATTACATAATTTGCGCCAAGGACGTCGCTCTGTTGCGGAATATACATCGGAGTTCCGTCACTGGGTGGCCGACACCACCTGGAATCCAGCGGCCCAGAGAAGTCAATTTCGACGAGGGTTATCAGAACCAGTGAAAGACGAGCTTGCCAGGGTTGAGACCCCTGACCAGTTGGAGGACTTTATTCAACTATGTATCCGGATTGACCAGAGACTTACTGAAAGGAGAAAGGAGAGACTGCGAGCACTTGGGAATAGCCCTGGCTTCTCATTTTCAGCATCGGACCACCAAGAAAAGACGCAAGGCGTGTCTGAACCGATGCAGATCGACGTCATCCGAAGACCACTCTCTGCACAGGAGAAGGAGAGGCGACGTGCAGAACATCTCTGCCTCTATTGTGGGGACCCTGGACACTATGCCATCAACTGTCCTAACAAAAGGACTATAGCCTTTACCAACAACAGGTCTGCCAGCAATATGGACCTTTCTCAGCAGTCGGATTCCATCTTGCAGACTATCTCATCAGTAACGCCAGAAATAGACAAAATACATACTACATCATCTCATTTTGTAATCCCCATTCAGGTTGTAATGGGCACCCAAAAAATACAATGCTCTGCCTGTTGGATTCGGGAGCAGGAGGAAATTTTATGGACTTAAAATTTACACGTGATAATAATATTTCCAGTAGGACCAAATCCACACCAATTGAAATGGAAACTGTGGATGGATCACCCTTGTCTTCTGGACCTGTCACGCATGAGACAATCGAACTGGAGATTTGTATCGAACCGGATCATCATGAAGCTGTCAGTTTCCACCTTATTTCATCTCCGAAATTTCCGGTTATTCTAGGGATCCCCTGGTTTTCAGTCCATAACCCTTCTATCAACTGGGCATCAAGGACCATCACCTTTCCATCTGACTACTGTAAGAATAATTGTCATAAGGAACCCCTGTTCTCCAACAAGTCCAAATCTCTGAGATTTCGCATGAGAAGGAAGAGAAACTACCACCTCAATATCAGCAGTTCTCTGATGTCTGCAGTAAGAAGAAAGCAGATCAATTACCTCCTCACCGTCCTTACGACTGTCCCATTGAATTGCTGCCAGGAGCAACCATTCCATTTGGACGGATTTACAATCTTTCCGAACCTGAATTGAAGGTATTAAGAAAGTTCCTGGATGAAAATTTAGAGAAAGGCTTTATTCGACCTTCCACATCTCCAGCTGGGGCACCCCTGTTCTTTGTTGAAAAGAAAGACTCCACTCTGCCGCCATGTATTGACTACAGAGAGATGAATAATATCCATGTCAAGAATCGCTACCCGCTACCTTGATTCCTGAACTATTTGAGAGACTCCGTTCTGCGAAAATCTTTACGAAGCTGGATCTTAGAGGGGCTTACAACCTCATACGGATTCGCCCAGGAGATGAGTGGAAGACCGCCTTCAGAACGAGATATGGACATTTTGAATCTCTGGTTATGACCTTTGGTCTTAGCAATGCCCCAGCCACCTTTCAACATTTTATTAATGATGTATTTCAAGATTTCTTGGACCAATTCGTTGTGGCTTATCTCGATGACATTCTTATATTTTCAGACACCTTGGAAGAGCATCGCAGGCACGTCCAGTTAGTCTTGGAACGACTACAGGAGAACCATCTTTACATTAAACTTGAAAAATGTGAGTTTGAACAAACCAGTATCCAATTTCTGGGATATATCATCTCCCAGAAGGTCTGAGCATGGATCCCGGCAAAATCAATGCTGTAGTGGACTGGCCTGTTCCAACAAATTTAAAAGACGTCCAGCGTTTCATAGGATTTGCAAATTTTTACCGAAAATTTATAAAGAACTTTTCACGGATAATACTACCAATTACTACACTAACAAAAAAGACCAAAGCATTTTTCTGGTCTCCGGAGGCACAGGAGGCTTTTGACAAATTGAAAACTCTTTTTACGTCTGCTCCATTGTTAGTACACCCAAATCCTGAATTGCCATTTACTGTCGAAGTGGACACCTCGGACTCTGCAGTGGGAGCCATTCTGTCTCAGCGAGTTGGGGACAAAATGCAACTTCACCCATGTGCGTTTCTTTCCCACACCATGTCATCTGCAGAAAAGAACTACGACATCGGTAATAAAGAACTGTTAGCCATTAAAGTTGCCTTCTCCGAATGGAGACATCTTTTGGAAGGTGCCAATCACCCTGTGACTGTCCTCACGGACCACAAGAATCTTGAATTCCTCCGTACAGCAAAAAGATTGTCTGCAAGACAAGCACGATGGGCCTTATTTTTCTCAAGATTCAATTTTATAATTTCTTACCGGCCTGGTTCAAGAAATGGCAAGGCTGACGCCCTGTCCAGGATGTGTTCGGAACCTCAGGAGAGGTCTAGTAATGACGATACAATTATAGGCCCTAAAAATTTTTTGGGAATATTGCACTCTAGAGGACTATGTAATAGAATTAAAGATGGATATCAAGAGGACTCTTTCCTTAACCATCCTTCGGAAGACGTCGATCTTTCATTCAAAGAGGGGTTTTGGATGCAGAAACACAAAATATATGTACCTGAATCTTCTCGCCTTGAAGTCCTCAAAAGTGTCCATGATTCTAAACTGGCAGGACATCCTGGAGTTGCAAAAACACAAGACTTACTACTTCGTTTCTTTTGGTGGCCTAATTGTAGGAAGGACTTGAGGAAATATGTTTCAACCTGTTTAACATGCGCACGAAACAAGACCCCACGATCGTCTCCTCTAGGACTCTTGCAACCACTTCCAGTTCCATCCAGGCCTTGGGGATCTATTTCCATGGATTATTGTGGAACTACCCCCTTCCAAACAGATGACCGTCATCCTTGTCATAGTGGACCGACTCACAAAAATGGCCCACTTTATTCCAACTGAAGGAATTCCTACTGCTGAAAAAACTGCAGAACTGATAATCAAAGAGGTATTCAGGTTACATGGAATTCCTGACAGCGTGGTGTCTGACAGAGGCGTTCAGTTTACGTCAAAATTTTGGAAGAGTTTCTGTACAGCCTTGGGAGTCACGGTGAATCTTTCTACCGCTTTCCATCCTCAGTCCAATGGCCAGACGGAGAGAACGAACCAGACTTTGGAGCAATACCTCCGTTGCTTCATTTCCTATCTTCAGGATGACTGGGTGGACTATTTACCAACAGCAGAGTTTGCCTATAACAACTCCATACATAGCGCTACATCTCAAACCCCATTTTTTGCTAATTATGGAGTACATCCAGTATTTATCCCTAATCTGCCAGTGAACACTCCCATTCCTGCTGTAAATGACAGGCTTGCAAAATTACAGGAATCCCAGAAGGAATTATCAGAGATATTACTCAAGACCCAGGAAGTATATAAGGAAGCAGCAGATAAACATCGGAGAGTGCCCCCTGCTCTTCAGGTTGGAGACAAAGTTTGGCTGTCCACTAAAAACCTTAAGACACATGTGCCATCCTCCAAATTGGGTCAGAAATTCATTGGACCTTTTCAAATTTCTGCAAAAATTAACCAGGTTGCTTTTCGTTTAAAACTTCCCAACAATCTAAAGATTCATCCAGTGTTTCACATATGCTTGCTCAAACCCTTCTGTGAAAACCCGTTTCCAGGAAGAATTCATCCACCTCCTCCACCAGAAAGGATCCGTGGTGAAGAAGAATACATTGTGGATAAGATTCTGGACTCCCGAAAATTCAGAGGTAAACTGCAGTATCTGGTGCAGTGGAAGGGTTACGGACCAGAGGAAAATTCATGGGAACCAAGGGACAACGTCCATGCTCCTAGACTAACAAGAGCCTTTCATCAGAGGTACCCGGATAAAGGGTATGCCACACTGAACAATATCGCTAATGGGATCGCTAAAAAACGTCACTATTTAGCGATCCCGTTAGCGATGTTGTTCAGTGCGGCATCTGCCAGCGACGAGCTTCCTGCTGTGATCTCGCTCGTCGCTGGAATCGTTCCGGATCCTATTTTCTCGTCGGCGCTCCCGCTGGGTAAGTATATATCGCTAGTGTGGCACCTTTTCTTAGCGATTTAGCGGTACTTTTGTACCGCTAAAGTCGTTAAGAAGATCGCTAACGGCGATAGCGTCGTTAACTATATCGCTAAATGTGGCCGCACTTAGCGATATAGAAACAATCCCGCTAGCGATCGCATTAGTATGCGTCGTTATCGTGATCGCTAGCGGGATTGTTTAGTGTGGCAGTACCTTAAGCCAGCTCCTGAGATGTCCAGAGGCCATCCTGGAAGGAGGGGAGTACTGTCAGGAGTCAAACCCAGTACCTCTTGTCCACTGGCCAGCAGCTCTACCATCTGAGCTATTCTGCTGGCTGCAAAGTTCCTTGCTGAACCCAGATACCATTGACTGTTCTTCCTGATTGGCTACACCTAGTGCTCTCTTGATTGGGCCTCTGATTGCCAATTACACACCCTATATAAACCTGGCCCTGTGGGTGTGTCATTGCGAGATTATTGAGCTCCAAGCCTTTAGTCAAGCGTTTCCTGCTGATCCATTGCTACAAACACTGCTCTCCTGTGAACCGACCTCGGCCTTCCTTCTGACTACGCTCTCCGCCTGATCCATTGCTACAAACACTGCTCTCCTGTGAACCAACCTCGGCCTGCCTTCTGACTACGCTCTCCGCCTGATCCATTGCTACAAACACTGCTCTCCTGTGTACCGACCTCCGGCTGCCACCTGACTATGTTATCTGCCTGCTCCTCTGTTACCGAACTGCCTTTCCTGTGTACCGACCTCCGGCTGCCACCTGACTACGTTATCCGCCTGATCCATTGCTACAAACACTGCTTTCCTGTGTACCGACCTCCGGCTGCCACCTGACTACGCTACCTGCCTCTGCTTCCCCTAGTGTTTGCAGTAACATCGGCTCCAACCCAGACGGGATCTTGACATCGCCCTTCCTGGAGGCTGCATATCCAGGCCTGTTCCTGTTGTGTCTTGTTCCCTGAATCCCTGATCCTGGATCTGTTACGGTACCTGAATGTCTGAACTGTGTCTTGTGTTTCCGCCAGCTCTGGGGCAGAATACCCAGATCGCCCTTCCTGGAGGCTGCATATCCAGGCCTGTTCCTGCTGTGTTCTGTTTCCTGATTCCCTGATCCTGGATCGGATCCTGTACCTACCTTTCTGAACTGTGTCCTCTGTGTTATGTTCCTGAAGTCCTTCTGTGTCCTGAACCCTGTGCCAGTGACTGTGATTCTTTGCTATATAACCTGAGTTCATCTTGGAAGGAGGAGCCCGGTGTGTGTGCTGAGTTTCTGTTACTCTGTGCTCAGCTTCTGTGCAATCCCCGGCCGGCTCCCGTTGAGCCTGGCGGGGCTTGCACCAGACCGCTGGGGTTCCTTTTCAGGTCGCTACCAGATGTCCGATGCCTGATGACTATGGCCTGATGTCCGATGACCATTTCCAGATGTCCGGAGCCTGCCGATCGTTGCCAGATGTCCGGAGCCCGATGCCAGTGTTCTGATGTTCCTGAGTTCCAGTCCGTGTTCCTGAGTTCCAGTCCGTATTCCTGAGTTCCAGTCCGTGTTCCTGAGTCCCTGAGATCCAATCCGTGTTCCTGAGTTCCTGTCCATGTTCCTGAGTTCCTGAGATCCAATCCGTGTTCCTGATGTCCCGATGTCCTGCCAGTTCCTCCGTGGTCTACCCTGTGATGACATCTTCCTGGGTCAGTGTCTGATGTTCTCCTGCTGAGCCTGTGCTACACCTGAGGCCTGAGAGAGAGGCCGTCCTAGTATGCCCGTGCCAGATGACCCTGGACTGCATCAACCCGTGATGACCCCGCCATCGTCTGACGTTTGTCCTGGGCCGGTGTCTGATGTTCTCCTGCTGAGCCTGTGCTGCGCCTGAGGCCTGAGAGAGAGAGGCCATACTAGTATGCCTGTGCAGATGATCCTGGACTGCATCTACCCGTGATGACCCCGCCATCGTCTGAAGTCTGGACTGCATCTACCCGTGATGTCCTCCTGCACTCGTCTGTGATCCTGAGACGTGTACCCTTCTCTGATGTGCGGAATCGGGAGCCCGGCATTATGTTCTGTTTATGTACTGTGTGTGTCTTTAAGTAAACTTTATGTTTCTTCATACCTGAAGTTGTGCGGTGTTGTCTAGTCCTGCAGGTCGCCATCTTGCCCACATGCTCAGCTGCCACGGATCCCCTAGTCCGGGCAGGCCCGGTTCTCCTTCTGTGGTCCAGTGGGTCCACATTCTCTTACCATTTGGGACGCATGCCTCACGTCATCGTGGACTGGCGGCGTGGGAGCATTGGCTAGTTAGGCAAGCTATGCCATGTCCCAACGCCCTGCAGCCGTGGGAAGCGACACAGAAAGCTCTGGCCATGGACTCCGCTGAGCATGTGCATGTGTGGTCTGCAGGACTTTCTCCAAGCTCCACCTAATGTGCGAACTAGACTGCTTGGTCCCCACATGGTAAGTGGAATAGATGGCTCGATTCCCCGCTTGGTCAGCGGTTCGGACTTTTCGAGCTATGAACTCTGCTGCCATATTGTAAACTGTGGGACTTACCGCCAAACCCAAGTGAATTTTCTGGGGAAAAAACATTTTTTTTTACTTGGCTAGTTAGGCAAGCTATGCCATGTCCCAACGCCCCGCAGCCGTGGGAAGCGTCACACACTGCCACTCTCGCCTCATTCTGGCCCCTCGCCTGGCATGATCTGGCCGCTCGCCTGACACGGCCACTCGGCTGGCATGGCCACTCTCACCATGCTCTGGCCCCTACGGCCATACTCTCCTTACTCTGGCACCTCGCCTGGCACGGCCATTCTCTCCTCACTATGGCCCCTCCCCTGGCATGGCCACTCTCGCCTCACTCTATAAAGCCCCTCGCCCGGCACACGGCCACTCTCGTCTCGCTCTGGTTCCTCGTCTGGCACATGGCCACTCTCACCTCGCTCTGGCCCCTCGCCTGGCACACGGCCACTGGTCTCACTCACTCTGGCCCCTCATCTGGCACACACTGCTCTCGCCTCTCTCTGGCTACTCGCCTGGCACACAGCCAATCTCACCTTTCTCTAGCCCCTCACCTGGCACACGGCCGCTCTCAACCCGCTCTGGCCCCTCGCCTGGCACTCTCGACTTGCTCTGGCCCCTCGCCTGGCACATAGCAACTCTCACCTCACTCCAGCTTCTCATCTGGCACACGGACACTCTCACCTCTCTCTGGCCCCTTGCCTGGCACACGGCCACTCTCACCTCGCTCTAGCCCCTCACCTGGCACACGGCCACTCTCGACTCGCTCTGGCCCCTCTCTTGGCACACTGCCAATATCGCATCTTTCTAGCCCCTCACCAGGCACACTGTCACTCTCGCCTCGCTCTAGCCCCTCGCCTGGCATGGCCACTCTCGCCTCACTCTGGCCCCTTGCCTGGCGTGGCCACTCTTGCCTCGCACTGGCCCATGAGGGCCTGGCACACGGCCACTCTCAACTCGCTCTGGCACCTCACCTAACATTCTGCCCTTCTCACCTCACTCGAGGGTCAGACACTCTCGTCTTGCTCTGGACCGTCGCCAGGCACACAGTCACTCTCGCTTCTCTCTTGCCCCTCGCCTGGGACACAGCCACTCTTGCCTCTCTCCTTCCCCTGGCCTGTCACACGATGTCTCTCGCCTCTCTCTGGCCACTCGCCTGGCACATGGCCACTCTCACCTCGCTCTAGCCACTCAACTGGCACACAGCCACTCTCGCCTCTTTCTAGCCCCGATGGCCTGGCACACGGCTACTCTCAACTTGCTCTGTCCCCTTGCCTGGCTCACGGACACTCTCGCCTCTCTCCGCCAGTCGCTCTGGTCCCTCGCCTGGCACATGGCCACTCTCTTGTCGCTTTGGCCCCTCTCATGGCACGTTCACTCTCGCCTCGCTCTGGCCCCCCTCGACTAGCACATTGCCACTCTCGCCTCGCTTTGGCTTCTCGCCTGGCGCACGGCTACTCTCTCCTCGCTCTGGCCTCTCGGCAGGCACACTGTCACTCTTGCCCCTCACCTAGCACACAGCCACTCTTGCCTTGCTCTGGCCCCTCGCCTGGCATGGCCACTCTCGTCGCTTTGGCCCCTCTCCTTGCACGTTCACTCTCACCTCGCTCTGGCCCCCCTCGCCTGCACTGCCACTCTCGCCTCATTCTGGCCCCTCGCCTGGCATGATCTGGCCGCTCGCCTGACACGGCCACTCGGCTGGCACGGCCACTCTCGCTAAGCTCTGGCCCCTCACCTGCCACACGGCCACTCTCGACTCGCTCTGGCCCCTCTCTTGGCACACTGCCAATATCGCATCTTTCTAGCCCCTCACCAGGCACACTGTCACTCTCGCCTCGCTCTAGCCCCTCGCCTGGCATGGCCACTCTCACCTCACTCTGGCCCCTTGCCTGGCGTGGCCACTCTCGCCTCGCACTGGCCCCTGAGGGCCTGGCACGCGGCCACTCTCACCTCGCTCTGGCACCTCACCTAGCATTCTGCCCTTCTCACCTCACTCGAGGGTCAGACACTCTCGCCTCACTCTGGCCCGTCGCCAGGCACACAGTCACTCTCGCTTCTCTCTTGCCCCTCGCCTGGGACACAGCCACTCTTGCCTCTCTCCTTCCCCTGGCCTGTCACACGATGTCTCTCGCCTCTCTCTGGCCACTCGCCTGGCACATGGCCACTCTCACCTCGCTCTAGCCACTCGCTTGGCACACAGCCACTCTCGCCTCTTTCTAGCCCCGAGGGCCTGGCACACGGCTACTCTCAACTTGCTCTGTCCCCTTGCCTGGCTCACGGACACTCTCGCCTCTCTCCGCCAGTCGCTCTGGTCCCTCGCCTGGCACATGGCCACTCTCTCGTCGCTTTGGCCCCTCTCATGGCACGTTCACTCTCGCCTCGCTCTGGCCCCCCTCGACTAGCACATTGCCACTCTCGCCTCGCTTTGGCTTCTCGCCTGGCGCACGGCTACTCTCTCCTCGCTCTGGCCTCTCGGCAGGCACACTGTCACTCTTGCCCCTCACCTAGCACACAGCCACTCTTGCCTTGCTCTGGCCCCTCGCCTGGCATGGCCACTCTCTCGTCGCTTTGGCCCCTCTCCTGGCACGTTCACTCTCACCTCGCTCTGGCCCCCCTCGCCTGCACTGCCACTCTCGCCTCATTCTGGCCCCTCGCCTGGCATGATCTGGCCGCTCGCCTGACACGGCCACTTGGCTGGCACGGCCACTCTCGCCAATCTCTGGCCCCTACGGCCATACTCTCCTTACTCTGGCACCTCGCCTGGCACGGCCTTTCTCTCCTCACTATGGCCCCTCCCCTGGCATGGCCACTCTTGCCTCACTCTATAGAGCCCCTCGTCTGGCACATGGCCACTCTCGTCTCGCTCTGGTCCCTCGTCTGGCACACGGCCACTCTCACCTCGCTCTGGCCCCTCGCCTGACACACGGCCACTGGTCTCGCTCACTCTGGCCCCTCATCTGGCACACACTGCTCTTGCCTCTCTCTGGCTACTCGCCTGGCACACAGCCAATCTCACCTTTCTCTAGCCCCTCACCTGGCACACGGCCGCTCTCAACCCGCTCTGGCCCCTCGCCTGGCACTCTCGACTTGCTCTGGCCCCTCGCCTGGCACATAGCCACTCTCGCCTCACTCCAGCTTCTCATCTGGCACACGGCCACTCTCACCTCTCTCTGGCCCTTGCCTGGCACATGGCAGCTCTTGCCCCTCGCCTGTCACACTGCCACTCTTGCCTCGCTCTAGCCCCTCGCCTGGCTGGCTACTCTCGCCTCACTCTGGCCCCTGGCATGGCCTCTCTCGCCTCACCCTGGCCCCTTGCCTGGCACACGGCCGCTCTCACCTCGCTCTGGCACCTAGCCTAGCATTCTGGACCCTTCTCGCCTCACTCTGGCTCCTCGTCAGGCACACAGACACTGTCATGTATAGTGTACAGTTCCTATAGCGTCTTGTGCTTGGGTGCGAGGAAAACACATGAGACATAGGTTGATATGAAATGACTTGTATTACTTCATACAAGCATGCAGAAAAGGTCACACAGTTTGCAGGAACAGAGGCAGGAGAACACAGCAGGCCAGAGTAACTTCAAGCTCTACAATAACTCTCCAAGCAGGTTCAGGATCTCTTCTCTGTACCGTAATTCCTCTGCAAACATGGATTCACCAGACAGCAGGTTTCCAAAGTCCAAAAGTGTTCCAAAGTTCCTCAGTAGGAAATAGCTGGAGTCCAAAATCCTAGGTTTCCAGGAGTCAGGTCACAGGCTGACTGAGGCTTGATTCAGGAGCACTGATTGTTCAGCTGAGGCTGCTTAAGAAGCAAGAGGGAGAGAATCAGGGCGGGAACATGAAAACTGGAAACTCCATATTAACTGAGGGCAAGAGCTGCAGAAAGACAGAAAGCAAAATGGCCGACGGAAAACTGAGTTTCAAGGAACATGTCAAAAGAGACAAAGAACCTTACATTACTCCCCCCTTAAGGACAACCTCCGGTTGACCTCAGACCAGGCTTGTCAGGGTACCTATGATGAAACTGGCGGAGCAGGCGAGGAGCATTTACATTATTGACTGGTTCCCATGAGTTGTCCTCCACTGGGTAGCCCTGCCATTTAATCAAATATTGCAACTGATTTCTGTACAACCTGGAATCTAGAATCCTTTCCACCATAAATTCTTCCTGACCATCGACCAGCACTGGGTCAGGGCAAGGAGAAGAGCGTCCAGGAAACGTATTGGGTGTTGCAGCCTTTAGTAGGGATACATGAAAGACAGGGTGGATTCTCATAGTTCTGGGCAGTTGAAGACGACAAGCAACAGCACTTATAATCTTACTGATCTTATAAGGTCCAATGTACTTATGTCCCAATTTAGACGATGGAATCTTTATTTTAAGATTTCTGGTTGACAGCCAGACCAAATCTCCTACCTTGAAAGCTGGTGCAGGTTTACGAAATTTATCTGCTGCTTTCTTGTACCTTTCCTGAGCCAATTCTAGATTTTCCTTTAGAAGATCCATATTCTTTTGTAAAGAAGTGATTCTTTCAGCCACTGCCGGCAAGGGCGTATCTATGGGAAATCGAGGAAGAATGTTAGGATGATAACCTAGATTGGAGTAAAAAGGAGACTGCTTAGTGGAGGCGCTCTGAGAGTTATTATAAGAGAACTCAGCCAGTGGAAGTAGATCCACCCAATCATCTTGTAGGTGGCAGATAAAACAGTGGAGATACTGCTCCAGGGTCTGATTGGTTCGTTCTGTCTGTCCATTAGTCTGGGGATGAAAAGCAGAAGAAAGGTTTACTTTAATGTCCAATGCGGCACAGAAATTTTGCCAAAACCTTGAAGTGAATTGCACCCCTCGATCCGAAATGACCTCATCCGGTACTCCATGTAAGCGAAACACATTCTTAATCATCAAGTCTGATGTCTGTTTTGCAGTGGGTAAGCCGACACAAGGGATAAAATGAGCTGCCTTTGTTAGACGATCAACCACCACTAGAATGGTGTTCTTCCCTTGAGAGGTTGGTAACTCCACAATGAAGTCCATAGAAATGGATCCCACGGGCGGGACGGGGTGGGAAGAGGTTGTAACAGACCAGTTGGTGAGGAGCGAGGTGTTTTGCATCTTGCACAGACTTCACATGAAGTGACATAGTTTAAAACATCTTTCCTGTAAGTGGGCCACCAAAAGAAACGAGAAAGAAATTCTTGTGTCTTTAGAATTCCCCTATGCCCGGCTATCTTGGAATCGTGGATGAGTTGCAATACTCTCAATCTGACTGTTTCAGGTATATACAGACGTTGTCCCTGAATCCACACACCATTCTTAAAGACAAGACTTACGTCCCTTGGGGGTTGAGCCAACAAAGAATCCGCATGGTATGCTTCCTTGATGTCCTTAAGTAGGTCTTGATTATGAATCACTCCCAGGAATCTAGAGTCAGGAAGAATAGTCTTAGGAGGAGTAAGTGGACGTGTCTCTGCTGAATGAATCCTAGAGAGTGCATCAGCCTTTCCATTGCGCGATCCTGGTCTATAAGAAATTACAAAATTAAATTGGTTTAAGAAAAGATTCCAGCGAGCCTGGCGAGGAGTCAGGCACTTAGCCGACCTGATAAATTCAAGGTTACGATGGTCTGTCAGGACGACTATTTGCTGTGCAGCTCCCTGAAGAAGGTGTCTCCATTCCTTGAAGGCGGCAATAATGGCCAACAATTCTCTATTGCCCACATCGTAGTTCCTCTCAGCCGAAGACAACTGCTGGGAAAAGAAGGCACAGGGATGCAAGACATTCTTCTCACCTGTTCTCTGAGAGAGTATAGATCCAATGGCACAGTCTGAAGCATCACCTCTATTATGAAGGCAAGCTCGGGGTTGGGATGTACTAAGATAGGTGCGGTGGTAAATTTATCCTTTAAACAGGAAAATGCTTCCTGAGCTTGCGGGGTCCAGGAGAACCTAGACTGTTTCCGGGTAAGTTGGGTGATAGGTGACACTACCTCAGAGAAATTCCTAATGAAACGTCTATAGAAGTTGGCAAACCCGATGAAGCGCTGCACCTCCTTCACATTTCTAGGAATTGGCCAATCCTTGATGGCTTGGGTCTTGCTTCCATCCATACTAATCCCTTGTGTAGATAGTACATACCCCAGAAATTGAATTTCGGTCCTATGGAATTCACACTTTTCAAGTTTGATGTAGAGATGGTTTTGTCTTAGGCGTTCTAAGACCATTCTCACATGTCCATGATGTTCCTCTGTGGAGTTAGAAAAAATTAGAATATCATCCAGATAAATCACCACAAATGTATCTAGGAGATCCCTGAAGATGTCATTCACCAAGTGTTGGAAAGTGGCTGGGGCGGTACTCAGACCAAAAGGCATAACTAGATATTCGAAGTGTCCATAGCGTGACCTGAATGCAGTCTTCCATTCATCCCCAGGTCTAATACGGACCAAGTTATAGGCCCCACGGAGATCCAGTTTAGAGAAAATTTTGGCGTGCCGCACTCTCTCCAACAACTCAGGGATTAAAGGCAATGGATAACGGTTTCTAATAGTAACCTTATTGAGTTCCCTATAGTCTATGCAGGGTCTCAGAGATCCATCTTTCTTCACAAAGAAGATGGGTGCACCTGCGGGAGATGAAGAGGGGCGTATGAAGCCTTTGGCTAGATTTTCATCTATGTAGTCCTTCAAAGCTTTTAGCTCGGGCCCCGCTAGGGGGTAGATCTTACCAAAAGGTATCTCGGCTCCAGGCAATAATTCGATTGGACAATCATATGGACGGTGAGGAGGAAGCTGATCAGCGTTCTTCTTGTCACATAAATCCACATAGTCCTGGTATACAGCTGGTAGTTCAGGGACTGACATGGTTCCTTTAGGAACAGAGCAAGCTGAAACTCCTTGACTCATCTGTTTCTCCGGAAAGTGTAATTCCTTGGTTTCCCAGTTAATCGTAGGATTCTGCGCCTGCAGCCATGGTAGCCCTAGAATAATGGGAAAGTGGGGAGAAGAGATAAGCATAAAATACATTTTCTCCTGATGATCTTTACCCATAAGGACCCTCAAAGGCTCTGTTTCCTGATCCACTGGTCCAGTAGGTCAGCAGGGAGCCATCCACAGTCTCCATCTGTACTGGAGTAGCCTTCTTCACTGAACGTATCCCCTGTTTCAGAGCAAAGGAGATATCCATAAAATTTCCACTTGCTCCTGAGTCGATCATAGCAGAACTAGACACCCAGACTGAGTCCACCCAGAGTTTGATGGAAAGGAAGCAATGAGAATTATTTCTTTTACAACTCAGCTGGGACACCGCTGAGGAAACTTGAAAAATTGCAGCGTTTATACCGTCATTGTCCCCAGAACTAACAGAGTTTAAGTCCGAAAAATCAAGATCTCTTGCAGCAGATCTCTCTGGAGTCTGAGGCTCGGACATGACAGAGCTCCTCTCGCAACACTCACAGTGAATGACTGCTGCAGTAGTCTTACGAGAACGGCTGGGGCAGTTTATAATGAAGTGCCCTGACTTACCACAGTAAAAACATAGATTTTCCTTTATACGATGTTCTTTGCGTGCATCACTAACCCGTCTTTGTAAAGAGTCCACCTGCATGGGTTCAGGTTCTGGTTCCCTTGTGATCCTACTCAAAGGTTCCTTAGCTGAGGAGGGAGGTGTTATGTTTCGGTAGCTGAGGAGTGCAGGCAAAAAGGCAATACACCAGAGCAGTTGGAATCTATGAGATTGCAGAACCTGACTAACCACCACAACTAGAGGCAGCCGTGGAGCGTTCCTACGTTGGTCCTAGACGCCTCGTCACAGCCTGAGAAACTAACTACACCTAAAGATAGAAAGAGGAAAGCTATCTGCCCGGAGCAGATCCCCAAAGAACATAGAAAGCCCCCAAACATGTAATGGCGGTTAGACAAGAAGAAATACTGACACAGACAGAAATAGTATGAGCAAACGTTGGGCCCAAACTACCTAAATAGAAAGGATAGGAAGGGTACTTACTGCAATCCCAAAAAACCCTGAAAAGCACCAACTCTACTAATTTCAAAATCACCTGAGATCACACGACCTCTACCACCTAAATTAGTTCTCTGGTGTAACAGCAGCCACTGAAATAACTGGAAAAAGCAAAAGTACAACATCAGAGGCTGAACTAAACTGAGAGGGCAAAAGCCCCGGAGGGGACCCTGAAGGCCCCCACAGAAGTGCAGGACAAAATGCAAAAATCAAGCACAAAAACAAAAGAAGAAAATGTCTTATCTGTTAGCAGGAGATGCAGACACGACACAGCAGGCTACAAAGGAAACAGGACTCAAGGATTGAGACCAGAACAATTGATCACCGGCAACCTGATGGAAGGCGACTCCTTATATAAGACCAGTCAGTAACCCTGATTCCCACTCCTCACATCTTCACTGACAGTCCAGTACCACTTGTAACCACCAGAGGGAGCTCTGCTCAGAACTCATTTCAAGTCCATTCACAACAGGGAGGTAGGAAAAGGTTAGTGTTATGTTTCGGTAGCTGAGGAGAGCGGGCAAAAAGGCAATACACCAGAGCAGTTGGAATCTATGAGATTGCAGTACCCTGACTAACCACCACAACTAGAGGCAGCCGTGGAGCGTTCCTACGTTGGTCCTAGACGCCTCGTCACAGCCTGAGAAACTAACTACACCTAAAGACAGAAACAGGAAAGCTATCTGCCCCGGAGCAGAACCCCAAAGATAATAGAAAGCCCCCAAACATGTAATGGCGGTTAGACAAGAGGAAATACTGACACAGAAAGAAAATAGTATGAGCAAACGCTGGGGCCCAAACTATCTAAATAGAAAAGGATAGGAAGGGTACTTACTGCAATCCCAGAAAACCCTGAAAAGCACCAACTCTACTAATTTCAAAATCACCTGAGATCACACGACCTCTACCACCTAAATTAGTTCTCTGGTGTAACAAAATCAAAACAGCAGCCACTGAAAAAACTGGAAAAAGCAAAAGAACAAAACTCAGTGGCTGAACTAAACTGAGAGGGCAGAAGCCCCCGGAGGGGACCCAGAAGGCCCCCAAAGAAGTGCAGTACAAAATGCAAAAATATAGCAAAAACACAAAAGAAGCAAAAGTCTTATCTGTTAGCAGGAGATGCAGACACGACACAGCAGGCTACAAGGGAAACTGGAATGAAGGATTCAGACCAGAACAATTGATCACCGGCAACCCTGATGGGAAAATGACTCCCTTATATAAGACCAGTCAGTAACACCTGATTCCCAGTCCTCACAATCTTCACTAGCACCGCTTGTAACCACCAGAGGGAGCCTCTGCTCAGAACTCATCTCAAACCCATTCACAACAGTACCCCCCCTTGAGGAGGGGTCACCGAACCCTCATTTGAGCAACCAGGTCGGTCAGGATGAGTTCTATGATACGCACGGATAAGTCTCCTAGCATGGATGTCCGAAGCAAACACCCAAGAATTGTCTTCCTGACCATAACCTCTCCATTTAACCAAATACTGGAGTTTCCGTCTAGAAAAACGAGAATCCAATATTTTCTCAACCACATACTCCAGATTGCCCTCAACCAAAACAGGGTCAGGAGGCACAGCAGCAGGAACCACTGGCTCAACAAACCTCTTCAACAAGGACTTGTGGAACACGTTATGGATCTTAAATGTCCCTGGAAGAAGCAAACGAAAAGAAACAGGATTAATAATCTCCATGATCTTATAAGGTCCAATGAACCTAGGCTTAAATTTAGGAGAAGCTACTCTCATAGGAATATTCTTTGAGGACAACCAGACCAAGTCCCCCACTTTAAACCGAGGACCATCAGTCCTATGCCGGTTAGCAAACCGCTGGGCCTTCTCCTGAGAGAGGGACAACCTCTCCACTACCTGGTCCCAAATCTGTTGCATACGCTCCACAACAGAGTCAACACCTGGACAGACAGAAGCCTCCGTCTGTCCTGAAGAAAATCGAGGGTGAAACCCAGAATTACAGAAAAACGGAGACATCAAAGTGGCAGAGCTAGCCCTATTATTAAGAGCAAACTCAGCCAAAGGCAAAAAAGAGACCCAGTCATCCTGATCAGCAGACACAAAGCATCTTAGATAAGTCTCCAATGTCTGGTTTGTTCTCTCAGTTTGACCATTGGTCTGAGGATGAAATGCCGAGGAGAAAGACAATTGAACACCCAGTTTAGAACAAAAAGTCCTCCAAAATCTGGAAACAAACTGGACTCCTCTGTCAGACACAATGTTCTCAGGAATGCCGTGTAAACGAACCACGTGCTGAAGGAACAACGGCACCAATTCAGAGGAGGAAGGCAACTTAGGTAATGGCACAAGATGTATCATTTTGGAAAACCTATCACAAATTACCCAGATGGTGGTCATTCTCTGAGAAACAGGAAGATCGGAAATGAAATCCATAGAGATATGGGTCCATGGTCTCTTGGGCACAGGCAATGGCATCAACAAACCACTAGAGCGAGAGCAAGGCTTGGAGCGAGAGCAAGTCCCGCAGGACTGCACAAATTCCCTGACATCACGAGACAAGGTAGGCCACCAAAAGGACCGACTAACCAAGTCTCTGGTACCAAAAATTCCGGGATGCCCAGCCAATGCGGAACAATGAATCTCAGACATCACACTCTTTTTCCATTGGTCCGGGACAAACAATTTTCCAACAGGGCAGCGCTCGGGCCTATCCTCCTGACACCCCTCCAGAGCAAGTCTCAAATTGGGCGAGATGGCGGAAAGAACTACACCCTCTTTCAAAATAACAGAAGGATCAGATAACTCAGGAGAGTCCGCAAGGAAACTCCTCGAGAGGGCATCCGCCTTAACATTCTTAGTGCCAGGAAGAAAGGAAACCACAAAATTAAAACGTGTGAAAAACAAGGCCCACCTGGCCTGTCTAGGATTGAGTCGCTTGGCAGATTCCAGATAGACCAGATTCTTATGGTCCGTAAGGACCACCACCTGATGTTTGGCTCCCTCCAGCCAATGTCTCCACTCTTCAAAAGCCCACTTCATGGCCAACAACTCCCGATTACCCACGTCATAATTACGTTCAGTAGGAGAAAATTTTCGAGAGAAAAAGGCACAAGGGTTACTTTTAGAGGTCTCTGGATCTTTTTGGGACAAAACGGCACCTGCCCCAATTTCAGAGGCATCAACCTCCACCTGAAATGGCAGAGAAACATCAGGCTGCCGTAGAACAGGAGCAGAAGTGAATCTCTGCTTAAGTTCCTGAAATGCAGAGACTGCCTCAGGAGGCCAATTCACCACATCAGAACCCTTTCTGGTCAAATCCGTTAATGGTTTAACAATAACCGAGAAATTACCAATAAATTTACGATAAAAATTGGCAAAACCCAAAAATCTCTGAAGAGCCTTCGATGAAGTAGGTTGGACCCAATCACAGATGGCCTGAACCTTGACCGGGTCCATTTCAATAACAGATGGGGACAAAATGAATCCCAGAAATGAGATCCTCTGTACGCCAAAAAGACACTTTGATCCCTTCACATACAGAGCATTCTCTCTCAAAATCTGGAATACAGTTCGAACATGTTTCACATGAGAGTCCCAGTCATTAGAAAAAATCAAGATATCATCCAAATAAACAATGAGAAATTTATCCACAAAATCCCTGAAAATGTCATTCATGAAGGACTGGAAGACGGAAGGAGCATTAGTGAGCCCAAAGGGCATCACTAGGTACTCAAAATGCCCTTCAGGGGTATTGAATGCCGTCTTCCATTCATCCCCGTGCTTAATGCGAATAAGGTTATACGCCCCCCTGAGGTCAAGCTTGGTAAACCAAGTAGCGTTTTTCACCCTGGAAAACAGGTCAGAAATCAAGGGTAACGGGTATTGATATTTCACAGTAATATTGTTCAAGAGACGATAATCAATACACGGCCTTAATGAACCATCTTTTTTGGCCACAAAGAAAAAACCGGCACCTAAGGGTGAAGAGGATGGTCTGATATGACCCTTCTCCAATGATTCCTTGATATAAGACCGCATAGCGTCATGTTCAGGTACAGACAAGTTAAAAAGGCGACCTTTAGGGAATTTACTACCCGGCACTAATTCAATAGCGCAGTCATAGCTCCTATGGGGAGGCAAGGATGCAGATTTACTTTCGCTAAACACATCAGAAAAATCAAACAAAAAGTCAGGAACATCCTGAGCCTGGGGGGAGGCAGAAAAAACAGGAGTGTTGGTATTAACACATTGGCAGCCCCAACTGGTTACAGACACAGATTTCCAATCCAAAACAGGATTATGAGACTGTAACCAAGGGAAACCCAGCACGATAATGTCATGCAGATTATATAGAACCAAAAATTTGCAGCACTCCTGGTGATCAGGTTCAACCCTCATTATCACCTGAGTAGAAAACTGGGGTTTATTCTCAGCCAAAGGGGTAGAATCGATCCCCAGTAGGGGAATAGACTTCTGTAGGGGTATCAAGGGAAACCCACAACGTTTAGCAAAATCATAATGCATCAGGTTAATAGCTGCTCCAGAATCAACGAAAGCCTGATCAGAAAATGAAGACAGAGAGCATATCAGAGTGACAGTTAATAAAAACTTAGTCTGAACACTACCCAAGACAACTGAGCGTGCAAAACGTCTTCCCCGCTTAGGGCAGACTGAAATAGCATGAGAGGCATCACCAGAGTAGAAACATAACCCATTGCGCTTTAGAAACTCATGATGCTGTGCCCCAGACACCACTCTATCACACTGCATGGGTTCAGAAGCTGGTTCACAAGGCAACACCATTCCACGCATACTTCTCCGCTCACGCAAACGTCTGTCAATTTGAATCGCTAATGACATAGAATCATTGAGACCAGAGGGGACAGGGAATCCCACCATAACATCCTTTACATTATCTGACAGACCCTTCCGGAAAAGGGCCGCCAAAGCGTCGTCATTCCATTTGGTCAGGACTGCCCACCTACGGAATCTCTGACAGTATAACTCAGCGTCATCAAGCCCCTGTTTTAATGCCAACAAGGTTTTTTCAGCTTGATCAGTGACATTAGGCTCATCGTACAATAACCCCAAAGCCTGAAAAAACGCATCAACATCACTCAAAACAGGATCCCAGGTATCAGGGAAAAAGCCCAATCCTGAGGATCGCCGCGCAGGAGAGAGATGATAATTTGAACCTGCTGCGCTGCGTTTCCTGAGGACTTAGATTTTAAGGCAAAAAACAATTTACAATTATTTTTGAAATTCTGAAACTTAGCTCGATCCCCCAAAAACAAATCTGGCATGGGAATCCTAGGTTCCACAACAGGCAACCTAGCAAGATATGCAGCAATACTCTGAACCTCAGTGGCAAGCTGATCCACACGGCCAGACAACCGTGCAAACTCCATTGGGAGAAAAGATCCTCCCCAGCACCCAGAGATACAGAGGGAAAAAAAAAAAAAAAAAAAAATGCAACAAACAGAAAAATATCTCTGACAACTCTGACAACCTTTTTTCTTTCACAATATTTTTCCCTTCTGTGAGTACCATACAATTTTAAATTTTTTAGGCCGGTGATACTGTTATGTTTCGGTAGCTGAGGAGAGCGGGCAAAAAGGCAATACACCAGAGCAGTTGGAATCTATGAGATTGCAGTACCCTGACTAACCACCACAACTAGAGGCAGCCGTGGAGCGTTCCTACGTTGGTCCTAGACGCCTCGTCACAGCCTGAGAAACTAACTACACCTAAAGACAGAAACAGGAAAGCTATCTGCCCCGGAGCAGAACCCCAAAGATAATAGAAAGCCCCCAAACATGTAATGGCGGTTAGACAAGAGGAAATACTGACACAGAAAGAAAATAGTATGAGCAAACGCTGGGGCCCAAACTATCTAAATAGAAAAGGATAGGAAGGGTACTTACTGCAATCCCAGAAAACCCTGAAAAGCACCAACTCTACTAATTTCAAAATCACCTGAGATCACACGACCTCTACCACCTAAATTAGTTCTCTGGTGTAACAAAATCAAAACAGCAGCCACTGAAAAAACTGGAAAAAGCAAAAGAACAAAACTCAGTGGCTGAACTAAACTGAGAGGGCAGAAGCCCCCGGAGGGGACCCAGAAGGCCCCCAAAGAAGTGCAGTACAAAATGCAAAAATATAGCAAAAACACAAAAGAAGCAAAAGTCTTATCTGTTAGCAGGAGATGCAGACACGACACAGCAGGCTACAAGGGAAACTGGAATGAAGGATTCAGACCAGAACAATTGATCACCGGCAACCCTGATGGGAAAATGACTCCCTTATATAAGACCAGTCAGTAACACCTGATTCCCAGTCCTCACAATCTTCACTAGCACCGCTTGTAACCACCAGAGGGAGCCTCTGCTCAGAACTCATCTCAAACCCATTCACAACAGGTTAGTGCGATTATTTTCGAACCATCTCTCTTGTCTGCGTTCAGTCAGACGAGCATCAATACGGATACAATAGTTAATAAAGTCACCTAACGCAGTGGGAGGGTCGGCACGAGCAAGTTCATCCTTAATCAGTGGAGACAACCCTTTCCGAAAAATAGATTTTTTGGCGGAAGTGTCCCAAGTGGTATCAAGAGCCCATCTCCTGAAATCCAAGGCATATTCGGCTACTGAACGCTTACCTTGGCGCAAAGTTAACATGGCTGCTTCAGCTGTTGCACCTCGATTGGGGTCATCAGACACCTGCCCCATGGCTGAAATAAAAGCATCAAGGTGATTCAAACAATCATCCTCAGTCTCAATCAGAGGATTTGCCCACATCAAAGCCTTATTGGTAAGCAACATGATTATAGTAAGCACTTTGGATCGTTCAGTGGGAAATTGTGAAGCATGTGCAGAGAAAAATAGATTGCATTGGTTAATAAATCCCCTGAATTTCTCACGTTCACCGCCAAAACGAAAAGGAGGTAACTTGGGGATCCCATAACTCGGGTTATGGCAGGAGCCTGGACTCGTTCCTCTAGAGCCTCAATCCTGGCTCATAATTCCTGAGTAGTTTGTCCAAACACTTGCAAACTATGATTAGTGAGGTCCTGTAGGCTTGCAAAACGGGTCTTTATAGTCTGTATATCTGCAAGGATTGTATCAGTCACTCCGCAAAGCTCCTTTATGCGGGCCTCCATCTTCCAGATCTTTTAAGGCAGAAGTGCTGGAAGGAGAAGAGGAAAGAAAAAAAAAAAAACAATAGTGTTTACCTGTGGTAACACTCCAGAGTAACATTTAAGGGAATGCGCTCACCTGGAATGGTTGTGAGAAGTCACAACCACTGTCATCACAGAAGGTATTAAACGGACATCTGATATCCACAGTCACAGCAGACACGGCTTTCCCAGACCCAGCAGACACTAAACATTGGCTCCTGAATCTTGTCATGTATAGTGTACAGTTCCTATAGCGTCTTGTGCTTGGGTGCGAGGAAAACACATGAGACATAGGTTGATATGAAATGACTTGTATTACTTCATACAAGCATGCAGAAAAGGTCACACAGTTTGCAGGAACAGAGGCAGGAGAACACAGCAGGCCAGAGTAACTTCAAGCTCTACAATAACTCTCCAAGCAGGTTCAGGATCTCTTCTCTGTACCGTAATTCCTCTGCAAACATGGATTCACCAGACAGCAGGTTTCCAAAGTCCAAAAGTGTTCCAAAGTTCCTCAGTAGGAAATAGCTGGAGTCCAAAATCCTAGGTTTCCAGGAGTCAGGTCACAGGCTGACTGAGGCTTGATTCAGGAGCACTGATTGTTCAGCTGAGGCTGCTTAAGAAGCAAGAGGGAGAGAATCAGGGCGGGAACATGAAAACTGGAAACTCCATATTAACTGAGGGCAAGAGCTGCAGAAAGACAGAAAGCAAAATGGCCGACGGAAAACTGAGTTTCAAGGAACATGTCAAAAGAGACAAAGAACCTTACAGACACTCTCGCCTCGCTCTGGTCCCTCGCCTGGGACACAGCCAATCTTGCCTCTCTTCGGTCCCTGGCCTGTCACACGATGTCTCTTGCCTCTCTCTGGCCCCTCGCCTGGCACACAGCCACTCTCAACTTGCTCTGTCCCTTTGCCTGGCACACGGCCAATCCCGCTTCACCCTGGCACCTCGCCTGGCACACTGCCCCTCTCGTCTCGCTTTTGCCCCTCGCCTGTCTCACGGCCACTCTCGCCTTGCTCTCGCCACTCGCCTGGCATGGCTACAGAGCCTCTCTCTGGCCCCTCGCCTGGCACGGCCACTCTCTACTCACTATGGCCCCTCCCCTGGCATGGACACTCTCGCCTCACTCTAGCCCCTCACCCGGCACACGGCCACTGTCTCGCTCTGGTCCCTCATCTGACACACAGCCAATCTCGCCTCGCTCTGGCCCCTCGCCTTGCACATTGCCATTGTCGCATCTCTTCGGCCCCTACACTGGCACGGGCACTCTCCCCGTGCTCTGGCCCCTTGCCTGGCATGGCCATTTTCGTCTACCTCTGGCCCCTTGCCTAGCACAGCCCCTCGCCTTGCATACAGCCACTCTCGATTCCCTTGGACCCCTTGCCTGGCACACGGCCACTCTCGCCTTGCTCTTGCCCCTCGCCTGGCACACGGCCACTCTCGCCTCTCTGTGGCCCCTGGCCTGGCACACGGTCACTCTCGTCTCTCTCTGGACCCTCGCCTGGCACACAGCCACTCTCGCCTCGCTTTGGCCACTCGCCTTGCACATGGCCACTGTCGAATCTCTCCGGCCCCTGTCATACGGACACTCTCGCCTCGCTCTGTCCTCTCGCCTTGCACATTGCCACTGTTGCATCTCTCCGGCCCCTGGACTGGCATGGCCAATATCGCCTCGCTCTAGCTTCTCGCCTGGCACACGGCCATTTTCGCCTAGCTCTGGCCTCTTGCCTAGCACAGCCCCTCACCTTGCACACAACCACTTTCGATTCTCTTTGACCCCTCGCCTGGCACATGGCCACTCTCGCCTCGCCTGGCACATGGCTACTCTCGCCTCGCTCTGGCCCCTCGCCTGGCACATGGACACTCGTCGCCTCTCTCAGGCCCCTGGCCTAGCACATGGTCACTCTCGCCTCTCTGGACTCTCGCATTTCACACAGCCACTCTCGCCTCGCTTTGGCCACTCGCCTTGCCCATGGCAACTGTCACATCTCTCCAGCCCCTGGACTGGCATGGCCACTCTTGCCTCACGCTGGCTTCTCACCAGGCACACGGCGGCCACTCGTTCTCCTCGCTCTAGACCCTCGCCGGGCACATGGAAACTCTCACCTCTCTCCGGCCCTAGCCTAGCTCAGTCATTCTCGCTTCTCTCTTGCCCCTTGCCTGGCACACAGTCAGTCTCGCCTCCCTCTGGCTCCTCACCTGGCACCCGGCCAGCCTTGCTTTGGCAGCTTTCCTGGAACAGCACTCTTGTCTGGCCCCTCGCCTGGCACACGGTCACTCTTGCCTTTCTCTGGTCCCTTATCTGGCACACGGCCGCTCTCGCCTCGCTCTGGCCACTTTCCTGGCACACGGTAAATCTTGCCTCTCTCTGGCCCCACGCCTGTCACAGCCATTCTCGCCTCGCTCTGGCCCCTCACCTGGCACACGGCCACTCTCGCCTCACACTGCAGTGCACATGGCTAATCTTGCCTCGCTCTACTCCCTCGCCTGGCATACTGCCACTCTCGACTCACTCTGGCTTCTTGCCTGGCATGCGGCCACTCTTGCCTCGCTTTGGGCCCTCGCCTGTCATTGCCACTTTTGTCTCGCTTTGGGCCCTTGGCCTGGCACTATGCCACTCTCAACTCGTTTTGGCCCCTCGCCTGGCATGTGGCCACTCTCGCCTCGCTCTGGCCCCTCACCTGTCACATGGCCACTCTCAACTCGCTTTGGCCCCTCGCCTGGCACAAGGATACTCTAGCCTCGCTCTGACCCCTCGCCAGGCACACGGCCACTGTCGACTCGCTCTGGCCCCTCACCTGGCGCAGCAACTCTCGCCTCGCTCTAGCCCCCCGCCTGGCACGGCCACTTTTGCCTCGCTCTGGCCCCACACCTGGCACAGCCAGTATCGCCTCTCTCTCTGGCCCCTTGCCTGGCATGGCCACTTTTGCCTCGCTTTGTTCTCTCGCCTGTCACTGCAACTTTTGCCTCGCTCTGTCCCCCCGCCTGTCATGGCCACTCTCACCTCGCCTCTAGCCCCTCGCCTGGCACGGCCACTTTCGCCTTGCTCTGGTCCCTCACTCACCTGGCACACAGGCACTCTCGCCTCGCTCTGATCCCTCGCCTGGCACACTGCCACTCTCGGCTTGCTCTGGCCCCTTGCCAGGCACATGGCCACTCTCGCCTCGATCTGGCCCTCGTCTGGCACACGGCCACTCACACCTCACTCTAGCTTCTCTCCTGGCACACGGCCACTCTCGCCTCGCTCTGGCCCCACGCCTCGCGATTACAGCCAGTCTCGCCTCGCTCTGGCCCCTCGCCTGTCACATGGCCACTCTCTCCTCGCTCTGGCCCCTTGCCTGGCACGGCCACTCTCGCCTCGCTCTGGCCCCATGCCTCACACAGCCAGTCTCGCCGAGCTCTGGCCCCTCGCCTGGCACACTGCCGCTCTAACCCTGCTCTGGCCCCTCACCTGGCACACTGCCCCTCTCGCCTCGCTTTTGCCCCTCGCTTGGCATAAATACTCTCGCCTCACTCTTGCCCCTGGCCCCTCACCTGGCACATGGCCGCTCTCACCTCACTCAGGCCCTTTGCCTGGCACACGGCCTCTCTCGCCTCGCTCTGGCCCCTCGCCTGTCTCACGGCCACTCTCGCCTCACTCTGGCCCCTCGCCTTTCACACGGTCACTCTCGCATCTCTCTGGCCCCTTGCCTGTCACACGGCCACTCTCTACTCGCTCTGGCCTCTCACCTGGCTTGGCCATTCTTGCCTCGCTCTGGCCCCTCGCCTGGAACATGGTCCACTCTCACCTTGCTCTGGCCCCGTGCCTGGCATTGCCACTCTCGACTCGAGCTGGCCCCTCGCCTGGCATGGCCACACTCAACTCGCTCAGGCCCCTCGTCTGGCACACGGTCACTCTTGCCTCTCTATGGCCCCTTGCCTGTCACATGGCCACTCTCGCCTCGCTCTGACCACTCGCCTGGCACAGTCCCTCTCGCCTCAATCTGGCACGGCCATTCTCGCCTCGCGTTGTACCTCCATCTGGCACAAGGCCACTCTCGCCATGCTCTGGCCTTCGCATGGCACACGGCCACTCTCGCCTCTCTCTGGCCTCTGGCCTGACACATGACCACTCTCACATCGCTTTGGCCCCTCTCCTGGCACACGCCATTCTCGCCTCGCTCTGGCCCCTTGCCTGTCACACAGACACTATCACCTCACACGCCAGTGTGGCACACGGCTAATCTTCTCGCTCTACTCCCTCGCCTGGCACACAGTCACTCTCGCCTCGCTCTGGCCCCTCGCCTGGCTCTGACCCCTCGTCTGGCACGGCCACTCCGGTTATCGATCGTTCTTCTGGTCTTGCTTGAAGCACTGCTTGTTTCCTGCTTTCCTTCAGATAAGTGTTTGCTGTTTATTTTTCTGTTTGATTTTCTCTGCTGGTTTGCTGTCTGCAGTGGACTGCAGCATGTCCCCTTTTGGGGTCTGGCGCTGCAATTGTGCTCCTTTTGTGTCTGCACTTTTGCTTTGCTCTTTTATTACTTTTAATTTGCTGAATAGCGTTTTGTTACACCAGAGATCTGATTTAGGTGGAAGAAGTCGTGTGATCTCAGGTTTTTTGGCAATCAGAAGTGTTGGTATTTTTGTTAGGGTTTTTGTTGGATTGCAGTCAGAATTCTTTCCTGTACTTTTCTGTCTAGACAGATTGGGCTCCAGCGTTAAACCCTCATTCTATTTTCTGTCTGTGTCCGTGATTTCTTCTTGTCTAACCGCCATTACATGTTTAGGGGCTTCCTAGTTTCTTTGGGGTCTGCTTCGAGGCAGATAGCTTTCATCTTTCTGCCTTTAGGTGTAGTTATCTCTCAGGCTGTGACGAGGCGTCTAGGATCAACGTAGGAACACGCTTCACGGCTAGTTGTGTGGTTAGTTCAGGTTACTGCAATCCAATAGGTTCCAGCCTCTCTGGTGTATTACTGCTTTTGCTATCTTTTGCCATTTCTCCTCAGTTACCGAAACATAACACCCTCGCCTGGCACGGACATTCTCGCCTCTCTCTGGCCTCTGGCCTGACACATGACCACTCTCACCTCGCTCTGGCCCCTTGCGTGGCACACAGCCACTTTCGCCTCACACTGGCACATGGCTAATACGCTCGCTCTTTTCCCTCACCTGGCACACTGCCACTCTCGCCTCGCTTTGGACCCTCACCTGGCACCCGGCCACTCTCGCCTCGCTCTGGACCCTCGCCTGGCACACGGCCACTCTCGCCTCGCTCTGGCCCCTCACATGGCACATGGCCGATCTCCGCTTGCTCTTGCCCCTCGCCCGGCACACGGCCACTCGACTCGACTCGCTCTGGCCCCTAGCGTGGCACGGCCACTCTTGCCTCGCTCTGGTCCAACGCCTCGCACAGCAGTCTCGCCTCCCTCTGGCTCCTCACCTGGCACCCGGCCAGCCTTGCTTTGGCATCTTTCCTGGAACAGCACTCTTGTCTGGCCCCTCGCCTGGCACAGGCCTGGCCGCTCTGGCCACTTTCCTGGCACACGGTAAATCTCACCTCTCTCTGGCCCCACGCCTGTCACAGCCATTCTCGCCTCGCTCTGGCCCCTCACCTGACACACGGCCACTCTCGACTCACTATGGCTTCTTGCCTGGCATGCGGCCACTCGTGCCTCGCTTTGGGCCCTCGCCTGTCATTGCCATTTTGTCTCGCTCTGACCACTCGCCTGGCACAGCCACTCTCGCCTCACTCTGGCACGGCCATTCTCGCCTCGCGTTGTCCCTCCATCTGGCACAAGGCCACTCTCGCCACGCCTCTCTGTGGCCTCTGGCCTGACACATGACCACTCTCGCATCGCTTTGGCCCCTCGCCTGGCACACGCCATTCTCGCCTCGCTCTGGCCCCTTGCCTGGCACCTGTACAGACACTATCGCCTCACACGCCAGTGTGGCACATGGCTAATCTTCTCGCTCTACTCCCTCGCCTGGCACACAGTCACTCTCGCCTCGCTCTGGCCATTCGCCTGGCTCTGACTCCTCGTCTGGCACGGCCACTCGGCCGATTACCGATTGTTCTTCTGGTCTTGCTTGAAGCACTGCTTGTTTCCTGCTCTCCTTCAGATAAGTGTTTGCTGTTTATTTTTCTGTTTGATTTTCTCTGCTGGTTTGCTGTCTGCAGTGGACTGCAGCCTGTCCCCTTTTGGGGGTCTGGCGCTGCAATTGTGCTCCGTTTGTGTCTGCACTTTTGCTTTGCTCTTTTGTTACTTTTAATTTGCTGAATAGCGTTTTGTTACACCAGAGATCTGATTTAGGTGGAAGAAGTCATGTGATCTCAGGTTTTTGGCAATCAGAAGTGTTGGTATTTTGTTAGGGTTTTTGTTGGATTGCAGTCAGAATTCTTTCCTGTACTTTTCTGTCTAGACAGATTGGGCCCCAGCGTTAAACGCTCATTCTATTTTCTGTCTGTGTCCGTGCTTTCTTCTTGTCTAACCGCCATTATACATGTTTAGGGGCTTCCTATTTTCTTTGGGGATCTGCTTCGAGGCAGATAGCTTTCATCTTTCTGCCTTTAGGTGTAGTTATCTCTCAGGCTGTGACGAGGCGTCTAGGATCAACGTAGGAACGCTTCACGGCTAGTTTGTGTGGTTAGTTCAGGTTACTGCAATCCAATAGGTTCCAGCCTCTCTGGTGTATTACTGCTTTTGCTATCTTTTGCCATTTCTCCTCAGTTACCGAAACATAACACCCTCACCTGGCACGGACATTCTCGCCTCTCTCTGACCTCTGGCCTGACACATGACCACTCTCACCTCGCTCTGGCCCCTTGCGTGGCACACAGCCACTTTCGCCTCACACTGGCACATAGCTAATACGCTCGCTCTATTCCCTCGCCTGGCACACGGCCACTCGCCTCACTCAGGCCCCTCGACCTGGCATGTCCACTCTCGCCTCGCTCTGGTCCCTCAACTGACACGGACTCTCTCACCTCGCTCACCAGAAGGGCCACTCTCGTCTCGCTCTGGCCACTCGCCTGGCACGTCTTTCTCGCCTCGCTCTGGCCCTTTGCCTGGAACACGGCCACTCTCGCCTCGCTCTGGACCCTTGCCTGGCATGGCCACTTTTGACTCGCTCTGGCCCCTTGCCTGGCACACTGCCGCTCTAACCTCGCTCTGGCCCTCGCATGGCACACTGCCCCTCTCGCCTCCCTTTTGCCCCTCGCCTGGCATGGCCACTCTTGCCTTGCCCTGGCCCCTTGCCTGGCACACGGCCGCTCTCACCTCGCTCTGTCACCTCGCTTAGCATTCTGCCCTTCTCGCCAAACTCTGGACCCTTGTCAGGCACACAAACACCTCTCCTCGCTCCGGCCCACCGCCAAGCACACGGTCACTCTTGCCTCTCTCCGGCCCCTGGCCTGTCACACGATGTCTCTCGCCTCTCTCTGGCCCCTCGCGTGGCACACAGCCACTCTCGCCTCGCTCTAGCCCCTCGTCTGGCACACGGCCACTCTCGCCTCTCTCTGGCCACTGGCCTGGCACACTGCCCCTCTCGCCAAGCTCTGGCTTCTCATCTGGCACACAGCCACTCTCGCCTTGCTCTGGCCCCTCTAGGGCCTGTCACATGGCCACTCTCTCCTCCGGCCCCTCGCCTGGCACACAGCCGCTATCGCCTCACACTGGCACATGGCTAATCTTGCCTCGCTCTACTCCCTAGCCAGGCATGACCACTTTCAACTCGCTCTGGCCCCTCGCCTGGCACACTGCCGCTCTAACCTTGCTCTGGGCCCTCGCCTGGCACACAGCCACTCTCGCCTCGCTCTGGCTCCTCGAGGGTCTGGCACACAGCCATTCTCGCCTCGCTCTTGCCCCTCGCCTGGCACACAGAGTAGCACACAGCTACTCTCACCTCATTCTGGCCCCTTGCCTGGCATGGCCACTCTCGCCTCGCACTGGCCCCTCGCCTGGCACACGGCCGCTCTCACCTCGCTCTGGCACCTCGCCTAGCATTCTGCCCTTCTCGCCTCACTTGGCCCCTCGTCTGGCACACATACACTCTCGCCTCGCTCTTGCCCGTCGCCAGGCACACGGTCACTCTCGCTTCTCTTGCCCCTCGCCTGGCACACGGCCACTCTCGACTCGCTCTGGCCCCTCTCTTGGCAGGCTGCCAATATCGCATCTTTCTAGCCCCTCACCAGGCACACTGTCACTCTCGCCTCGCTCTAGCCCCTCGCCTGTCACACGGCCACTCTTGCCTCGCTCTAGCCCCTCGCCTGGCTGGCTACTCTCTCGCCTCACTCTGGCCCCTGGCATGGCCACTCTCGCCTCACCCTGGCCCCTTGCCTGGCACACGGCCGCTCTCACCTCGCTCTGGCACCTAGCCTAGCATTCTGGACCCTTCTCGCCTCACTCTGGCCCCTCGTCAGGCACACAGACACTCTCGCCTCGCTCTGGCCCCTCGCCTGGGACACAGCCACTCTTGCCTCTCTCCGGTCCCTGGCCTGTCCACACGATGTCTCTTGCCTCTCTCTGGCCCCTCGCCTGGCACACAGCCACTCTCAACTTGCTCTGTCCCCTTGCCTGGCACACGGTCACTCCCGCTTCGCCCTGGCACCTCGCCTGGCACACTGCCCCTCTCGCCTCGTTTTTGCCCCTCGCCTGTCACACGGCCACTCTCGCCTCGCTCTAGCCACTCGCCTGGCATGGCTACAGAGCCCCTCTCTGGCCCCTCGCCTGGCACACGGCCCCTCTCCGCCTCGCTCTGGCATCTACGGACATACTCTCCTTACCCTGGCACCTCGCCTGGCACGGCCACTCTCTACTCACTATGGCCCCTCCCCTGGCATGGACACTCTTGCCTCACTCTAGCCCCTCGCCCGCACGCCACTGTCTCGCCTGTCCCACGTCTGCACACTGCACCTCACCTCCTGGCCCCTTGCCTGGCACACGGCCACTCACGCCGAGCTCTTGCCCCTCGCCTGTCACACGGCAAATCTTGCCTTGCTCTAGCCCCTCTCCTGGCTGGCTACTTTCGCCTCACTCTGGCCCCTGGCATGGCCACTCTCACCTCGCCCTGGCCCCTCGCCTTGCACATGGCCCACCTCACCTAGCATTCTGGACCCTTCTCGCCTCACTCTGGCCCCTCGTCAGGCACACAGACACTCTCGCCTCGCTCTGGCCCCTCGCCTGGGATACAGCCACACTTGCCTCTCTCTGGCCACTGGCCTGTCACACGATGTCTCTCGCCTCTCTCTGGCCCCTCGCCTGGCACACAGCCACTCTCGCCTCGCTCTAGCCTCTTGCCTGGCACATGGCCAATATCGCCTCGCTAGCCCTCGCCTGGCACACTGCCACTCTCAACTTGCTCTGTCCCCTTGCCTGGCACATGGCCACTCTTGCTTCGCCCTGGCACCTCACCTGGCACACTGCCCCTCTCGCCTCGCTTTTGCCCCTCACCTGTCACATGGCCACTCTCGCCTCGCTCTTGCCCCTTGCCTGTCACGCGGCCACTCTCGCTTCGCTCTAGCCCCTCGTCTGGCACATGGCCACTCTCGCCTCGCTCTAGCCTCTCGCCTGGCACACTGCCACTCTCGACTCGCTCTGGCCACTGGCTTTGCACACTGCCCCTCTCGCCTTGCTTTGGCTTCTCGTCTGGCACACAGCAACTCTCGCCTCGCTCTAGCCCGTCTCTTGGCACACGGCCAATATCGCCTCTTTCTAGCCCCTTGCCTGGCACACGGCTACTTTTAACTTGCTCTGTCCCCTTGCCTGGCACACAGCCACTCTCGCCTCTCTCTGGCCACTGGCCTGGCACACTGCCCCTCTCGCCTTGCTTTGGCTTCTCGTCTGGCACACAGCCACTCTCACCTCACTCTGGCCTCTCGTCTGTCACACGGCCACTCTCGCATCACTCTGGCCCCTTGCCTGGCACACAGCATATCTCACATCGCTTTGGCCCCTCGTCTGGCACACAGCCATTCTCGCCTCGCTCTGGCCTCTCGCCTGGCACACAGCCACTATCAGGCCCTCCCTCTGGCTTCTTGCCTGGCACACAGCCACTCTCGCCTCGCTAGCTCCTCGAGGGCCTGGCATGGCCCACTCGCCTCGCTCTGGTCCCTCAACTGACACAGACTCTCTCGCCTCGCTCTGGCCCCTCGCCTGTCACACCGCCACTCTCGCCTCGCTCTGGCCCCTTGCCTGGCATGGCCACTTTCGACTCGCTCTGGCCCCTCGCCTGGCACACAGCCACTCTCGCCTCGTCCTCGTCTGGCACACAGCCACTCTCGCCTCGTCCTCGCCTTTCACACAGCTACTCTCACCTGACTCTGAGAGCCAAGGGACCATGGCCACTCTCGCCTCGCACTGGCCACTCGCCTGGCACACGGCCGCCCTCACCTTGCTCTGGCACCTCTCCTTGCACACGCTACTCTCTCTTCGATCTGGCCCCTGGCCAGGCACACTGTCACTCGCTTCTCTCTTGCCCCTCATCTAGCACACAGCCACTCTTGCCTAACTCTGGCCCATGGCCTGGCATGGCCACTCTCTTGCTCTGGCTTGACGAGCCTGGCACATGGCTATACTCGCCTCGCTCTGGTCCCTCGCCTGGCACATGGCCATCTCTCTCGTACGCTTTGGTCCCTCTCTGGCATGTCGCTCTGGCCCCCTCACCTGAAGCACTGCCACTCTCGCCTCATTCTGGCCCCTCGCCTGACATGGCCACTCTAGCCTCACACGGCCTGACACGGCCACTCGGCTGGCACGGCCACTATCGAGCCTCGCTCTAGTCCCTCACCTGCCACGGCCACTCTCACCTCGCTCTGGCCCCTTGCCTGGCATGTCCACTTGAGCCTCTCTTTGGTCCCTCACCTGGCACGGCCATTCTCTCCTCACTATGGCCCCTCTGGCATGACCACTCTCGCCTCAGAACTCTAGCCCCTCGCCCGGCACACGGCCACTCTCGTCTCGCTCTGGTCCCTCGTCTGGCACATGGCCATTCTCACCTCGCTCTGGCCCCTTGCCTGGCACACTGCCACTCTCGCTCGCTCTGTCCTCTCAAGGGTCTGGCACATGGCTTCTCTCGCCTCTCTCTGGCTACTCGCCTGGCACACGGCCGCTCTCAACCCGCTCTGGCCCCTCTGGCACTCTCTAATTGCTCTGGCCCCTCGCCTGGCACATGGGCTACTCTCGCCTCACTCCAGCTTCTCATCTGGCACACGGCCACTCTCACCTCGCTCTGGCCCCTTGTCTGGCATGTCCACTCGAGCATCTCTTTGGTCCCTCGCCTGGCACGTCCACTCTCGCCTCACTCTGGCCCCCTTGCCTGATGTGACCACTATCGCCTTGCTCTGACTACTCGCCTGGCATGGCCACTTTCACCTCGCTCCTGGCTCCTCGGCTGGTATGGCCACACTCCACTCGCTCTGGGCACACGGCCGTCTCACCTTGCTCTGGCCCTTCACCTGGCACACTGCCCCTCTAGCCTCACTCTGGCCCCTCGCCTCTCACACGCACTACTCTCGCCTCGCTCTGGCCCCTAACATGGCACACAGCCACTCTCGCCTCGCTCTAGCCCCTTGCCTGGTACACGGCCACTCTCGCCTCGCTCTGGCCCCTTGCCTGGCACACGGCCACTCTCACCGAGCTCTGGCCCCTCACATGGCCACTCTACGCTCGCTCTTGCCCCTCGCCTTGCACACGGCCACTCTCGCCTCGCTCTGGCCCCTCGCCCAGCACACGGCCCACTCTAGCCTCGCTCTGGCCCCTAGCCTGGCGCAGTAATACTCGCCTCGCTTCTAGCCCCTCGCCTGGTACGACCACTCTCGCCTCGCTCTGGCCCCATGCCTAGCACAGCCAGTCTCGCCTCACTCTGGCCCCCTCGCCTGGCATGTCCACTTTCGCTTCTCTTTGGTCCCTCGCCTGGCACGTCCACTCTCGCCTCGCTCTGGCCCCCTTGCCTGGCACATGCCCACTATCGCCTTGCTCTGGCTCCTCTCCTGGCAAGCCCACTTTCACCTCGCTCTGGCTCCTCGCCTGGCATGGCCACACTCACTCTCATGGCCACACGGACTCTCTCGCCTTGCTCTGGCCCCTCGCCTCGTATGGCCACACTCAACTCGCTCTGGGCACACGGCCGTCTCACCTTGCTCTGGCCCTTCGCCTGGCACACTGCCCCTCTAGCCTCGCTCTGTCCCCTCGCCTCTCACATGCTACTCTGGCCTCTCTTTGGCCTCTCGCCTGTCACATGGTCACTCTTGCCTCGCTCTGGCCCCTCGCCTGGCACACGGCCACTCTCGCCTCATTCTGGCCCCTCGCCTGACATGGCCACTCTAGCCTCACACGGCCTGACACGGCCACTCGGCTGGCACGGCCACTATCGAGCCTCGCTCTAGTCCCTCACCTGCCACGGCCACTCTTACCTCGCTCTGGCCCCTTGCCTGGCATGTCCACTTGAGCCTCTCTTTGGTCCCTCACCTGGCACGGCCATTCTCTCCTCACTATGGCCCCTCTGGCATGACCACTCTCGCCTCAGAGCTCTAGCCCCTCGCCCGGCACACGGCCACTCTCGTCTCGCTCTGGTCCCTCGTCTGGCACATGGCCATTCTCACCTCGCTCTGGCCCCTTGCCTGGCACACTGCCACTCTCGCTCGCTCTGTCCTCTCGAGGGTCTGGCACATGGCTTCTCTCGCCTCTCTCTGGCTACTCGCCTGGCACACGGCCGCTCTCAACCCACTCTGGCCCCTCTGGCACTCTCTAATTGTTCTGGCCCCTCGCCTGGCACATGGGCTACTCTCTCCTCACTCCAGCTTCTCATCTGGCACACGGCCACTCTCACCTCGCTCTGGCCCCTTGTCTGGCATGTCCACTCGAGCATCTCTTTGGTCCCTCGCCTGGCACGTCCACTCTCGCCTCACTCTGGCCCCCTTGCCTGATGTGACCACTATCGCCTTGCTCTGGCTACTCGCCTGGCATGGCCACTTTCACCTCGCTCTGGCTCCTCGGCTGGTATGGCCACACTCCACTCGCTCTGGGCACACGGCCGTCTCACCTTGCTCTGGCCCTTCACCTGGCACACTGCCCCTCTAGCCTCACTCTGGCCCCTCGCCTCTCACACGCTACTCTCGCCTCGCTCTGGCCCCTAACATGGCACACTGCCACTCTCGCCTCGCTCTAGCCCCTTGCCTGGTACACGGCCACTCTCGCCTCGCTCTGGCCCCTTGCCTGGCACACGGCCACTCTCACCGAGCTCTGGCCCCTCACATGGCCACTCTACGCTCGCTCTTGCCCCTCGCCTTGCACATGGCCACTCTCGCCTCGCTCTGGCCCCTCGCCCAGCACACGGCCCACTCTAGCCTCGCTCTGGCCCCTAGCCTGGCGCAGTAATACTCGCCTCGCTTCTAGCCCCTCGCCTGGTACGACCACTCTCGCCTCGCTCTGGCCCCATGCCTAGCACAGCCAGTCTCACCTCACTCTGGCCCCCTCGCCTGGCATGTCCACTTTCGCTTCTCTTTGGTCCCTCGCCTGGCACGTCCACTCTCGCCTCGCTCTGGCCCCCTTGCCTGGCACATGGCCACTATCGCCTTGCTCTGGCTCCTCTCCTGGCAAGGCCACTTTCACCTCGCTCTGGCTCCTTGCCTGGCATGGCCACACTCACTCTCATGGCCACACGGACTCTCTCGCCTTGCTCTGGCCCCTCGCCTCGTATGGCCACACTCAACTCGCTCTGGGCACACGGCCGTCTCACCTTGCTCTGGCCCTTCGCCTGGCACACTGCCCCTCTAGCCTCGCTCTGGCCCCTCGCCTCTCACATGCTACTCTCGCCTCTCTTTGGCCTCTCTCCTGTCACATGGTCACTCTTGCCTCGCTCTGGCCCCTCGCCTGGCACACGGCCACTCTCGCCTCAATCTGGCCCCTGTCCTGGCACACGGCCACTCTCGCCTCACTCTGTCCCCTGCCCTGACTCTCGCCTTGCTCTGGTCCCTTGCCTGGCACACAGCCACTCTCGCCTGACTTAGGCTCCTCGCCTGGCACACGGCCGACACTCTCGCCGAGCTCGCTCTGGCCCCTCGCCCGGCATAAGGCCACTTTCGCCTCACTCTGACCCCTTGCTTCACACGGACACTCTCACCTCTCTCTGACCCCTCGCCTGACACAGCCACTCTCGCCTCACTCTGGCCCCTCGCCTGGCACGGCCATTCTCGCCTCGCGTTGTCCCCCCATCTGGCACATGGCCACTCTCGCCTCTCTCTGGCCTCTGGCCTGCAGGGCACATGACCATTTTCGCATAGCTTTGGCCCCTCGCCTGGCACACAGCCATTCTCGCCTCGCTCTTCCCCCTCGCCTGGCACTGCCACTCTCGTCTCACTCTGGCCCCTCATCTGGTACACGGCCACTCTCGCTGCCACTCTCGCCTTTCTCTGGCCTCTGGCCTGGCACATGACCACTCTCGCCTCGCTCTGGCCCCTCGCCTGGCACACAGACACTATCGCTTCACACTGGCACACGGCTAATCTTGCCTCGCTCTACTCACTCGCCTGGCACACGGCCACTATCGCCTCACTCTGGCTTCTTGCCTGGCAAGGCCACTCTCGCCTTGCTCTTTCCCCTCGCCTGGCACACGGCCACTCTAAGTCCTAATCTGTTGCATATGTCAACATCCGCAAGATAAATTGACATGCTGAGGTCGGTAAAGATGCGCCGCTTGTGCTTCTACGCAGGGCTGCCAGAGGTGGCCGTGCATGCATAGTGGACAGGGGATTTTATGAAATCCCATACACTATGCTGTATCATCTAGCAGCTGCGAGTTTGATGCTGCCGATGTAAGCAGCGTCAAACACGTTTGTTTACTGACCATGGGAACGTACCCTTACTTTCAAGATCCACAATTTTATTATTTTTCTAAAACTGCATTATGAAATAATTGAGTTTTGATAAAAAAACAAAAAAACACCCCCATTAAAAAACACTTTTTACTCTCTGGGAGTGAGAGTGGCCGTGCCAAGCAAGGGGCCAGAGCGAGGCGAGAGTGGCTGTGTGCAAGGCGAGGGGCCAGAGCAAGGCAAAAGTGGCCGTGCCAGGCAAGGGGCAAGAGCGAGGTGAGAGTGGCCGTGCCAGTCGAGGGTCCAGAGCGAGGCGAAAATGGACCTGGTATTAAGTGAGGGGCCAAAGCAAGCAGAGAGTGGCCATGCCAGGTGAGGGCCTGAGCGAGGCGCGAGTAGCCATTCCAGAAGAGGGGCCATACAGGCGAGGGACAAAAGCGAGGCGAGAGTGGCCGTGCAGGTGAGGGGCCAGAGCGGGGAGAGAGTGGTCGTGTGCCAGGTGAGGGCGAGAGTGGCCTTGCCAGGCAGCAAGGGCCAGAGCTCTGAGGCGAGAGAAGCCATGTGCCAGGCAAGGGACGTAGCTCGGCGAGAGCGGCCGTGTGCCAGTCGAGAGGTCAGAGTGAGGCGAGACCCCGCCGGCCGTGTTCTAGGCCAGGGGCCAGAGCAAGGTGAGAGTGGCCGTGCCAGGTGAGGGGCCAGATCAATGAGAATGTGGCAGTGCCACGCGAGGGTCCAGAGTGAAGCGAGAATAGTGGAGGCAGGTGTGGGGCCAAAGCGAGACAAGAATGGCCGTGCCAGGCGAGGGGCCTGAGCAAGGCGAGAGTGGCCGTTACCGGCGAGGGGCCACATCAAGGCGAGAGTGGGGCCCGAGTGAGGTGAGATGGGCTGTGTGCCTGGCGGCCAGTGCGAGGTGAGAGCGGCCGTGTGCCAGACAAGGGGCCAGAGAGAGGCGATTGCGGTCATGTGCCAGGCTAGGGGCAATAGCAAAGAGAGAGTGGCACTGTGCCGGTGAGGGGCCAGAGCAAGGCGCGAGTGGCCGTGAGCCAGGCTAGGTGCAAGAGCGAGGAGAGAGTTACCGGTAGTGTGCCGGCGAGGGGCCAGAGCGAGGTGAGAATGGCCGTGTGCTGCGCAAGGAGCTCCAGAGTTAGTCAAGCATCCAGAGTTTGACGACAGTGACAATGCCAGGCAAGGGGCCTGAGCGAGTCAAGAGGCAACAGTGGCCGTGCAGGCAAGGGGCCAGAGCGGGGAGAGAGTGGCCATGGCAGGCGAGGTGTCTGAGCGAAGCGAGAGTATCCGTGTGCCAGGCGAGATGCCTGATCGAGGCAAGAGGTGACAGTGGCCATGCAGGCGAGGGGCCAGAGAGTCAAGGTTGACCATGTCAGGTGAAGGGCCATAGCGATGCGAGAGTGGCCGTGTGACAGCTGAGGGGCCAAAGCGAGACAAGATTGGCCTTGCCAGGTGAGGGGCCTAAGCTAGGCGAGAGTGGCCGTTATAGGCGAGGGGCCACATCAAGGCGAGAGTGGCCATGCCAGGCGAGGGGCCAGAGTGAGGCGAGAGTGGCCGTGTGCCAGGTGAAGGGACAGAGTTCGAGGCGAGAGTGGCCATGTGCCATGCCAGAGCAGAGTGGCAGTGTGCCGGCGAGGTGCCAGAGCGAGGCCAGAGTATCCGTGTGCCAGGCGAGATGCCTGAGCGAGGCAAGAGGCGACAGTGGCCGTGCAGGCAAGGGGCCAGAGCGGGGAGAGAATGGCCGTGGCAGGCGAGGCGCCTGAGCGAAGCGAGAGTATCCGTGTGCCAGGCGAGATGCCTGATCGAGGCAAGAGGCGACAGTGGCCGTGCAGGCGAGGGACCAGAGTGAGTCAAGGATGACCATGTCAGGTGAAGGGCCATAGCGATGCGAGAGTGGCCGTGTGCCAGGTGAGGGGAAAGAGCGAGACGAGAGTGGCCTTGGCAGGCGAGGGGCCTAAGCTAGGCGAGAGTGGCCGTTAAAAGCGAGGAGCCACATCAAGGCGAGAGTGGCCATGCCAGGCGAGGGGCCAGATCAAGGCGAGAGTGACAATGCCCTGAGGCAAGGGGCCCGAGTGAGGCGAGATGGGCCATGTGCCTGGCGAGGGGCCAGGGAGGCGAGAGTGGCCGTGCCAGGCGAGGGGCCAGAGCGAGGCTCGAGAGTGGCCGTGACAGGCGAGGGGCTAGAGAGGATTGCGGTCGTGTGACAGGCTAGGGAAAGAGTGAAGAGAGAGTGGCAGTGTCCCGGCGAGGGGCCAGAGCGAAGTGCGAGTGGCCGTGTACCAGGCCAGTGGCAAGAGCGAGGAGAGAGTGGTAGTGTATCGGTGAGGGACCAGAGCGAGGCGAGAGTGGCCGTGTGCCAGGCAAAGGGACAGAGTTTGAGGCGCGAGTGGCCATGTGCCACGCCAGAGCAGAGTGGCCGTGCGCCGGCGAGGTGCCAGAGCGAGGCCAGAGTATCAGTGTGCCAGGCGAGATGCCTGAGCGAGGCAAGAGGCGACAGTGGCCGTGCAGGCAAGGGGCCAGAGCGGGGAGAGAGTGGCCGTGGCAGGCGAGGTGCCTGAGCGAAGCGAGAGTATCCGTGTGCAAGGCGAGATGCCTGATCGAGGCAAGAGGCGACAGTGGCCGTGCAGGCGAGGGGCCAGAGTGAGTCAAGGATGACCATGTCAGGTGAAGGGCCATAGCGATGTGAGAGTGGCCGTGTGCCAGGTGAGGGGAAAGAGCGAGACGAGAGTGGCCTTGGCAGGCGAGGGGCCTAAGCTAGGCGAGAGTGGCCGTTATAAGCGAGGGGCCACATCAAGGCGAGAGTGGCCATGCCAGGCGAGGGGCCAGAGCAAGGCGAGAGTGACTATGCCCTGAGGCAAGGGGCCCGAGCGAGGCGAGATGGGCCATGTGCCTGGCGAGGGGCCAGAGGGAGGCGAGAGTGGCCGTGCCAGGTGAGGGGCCAGAGCAAGGCTCGAGAGTGGCCGTGACAGGCGAGGGGCCAGAGAGGATTGCGGTTGTGTGCCAGGCTAGGGGAAAGAGTGAAGAGAGAGTGGCAGTGTCCCGGCGAGGGGCCAGAGCGAGGTGCGAGTGGCCGTGTACCAGGCCAGTGGCAAGAGCGAGGAGAGAGTGGTAGTGTATCGGCGAGGGACCAGAGCGAGGCGAGAGTGGCCGTGTGCCAGGCGAAGGGACAGAGTTTGAGGCGAGAGTGGCCATGTGTCACGCCAGAGCAGAGTGGCCGTGTGCCGGCGAGGTGCCAGAGCGAGGCCAGAGTTGCCGTGTGCCAGGCGAGGGGCTTGAGTGAGTCGGGAGTGGCCGTGTGCCAGGCGAGGGGGACAGCGGGACGCTAAAGTGGCCGAAATTCAGGCGAGGGGCCAGAGCGAGTCAAGAGTGACTTGTGCCAGGCCCTGGGGATAGTTGCCGTGTGCCAGGCGAGGGGAGAGTGGCCGAGTGCCAGACAAGAGGCCTGAGCGAAGCAAGAGTGTCTGTGTGCCAGGCAAGAGGCTTGAGTGAGGCGAGACGCGAGAGTGGACATGCAGGCGAGTGGGGAGGGTCGGAGAGAGTGGCCATGCTAGCAATGTGAGGGGCGAGAGCGAGGCGAGAGAGGCCGTATACAAGACGAGGGGAAAGATCGAGGCAGAGTTGCCTTGCCAGGCAAGGGGCCAGAGCGAGGCAAAAGTGGCCGTGTGCCAGGAGAGGGGCCGGAGCAAGGCAAGACCGGCCGTGTGCCAGGCAAGGGGCCGAAGCGAGGCGAGAGCGGCCGTGTGCCAGGTGAGGGGCCAGAGTGAGGCAAAAGTGACCTTGTGCCAGGTAAGGGGCCAGAGTTAGGCGAGAGTGGCTGTGCCAGGTGAGGGGCCAGAGCGAGTCGAGAGTGGCAGTGTCAGGCACTTGGAGACAGTAGCTACAGTATGCAAGGTGAGGAGCCAGAGCACATGTGCCAGGCGAGGGGCAAGAGTGAAGCGAGAGTGGCAGTGTGCCGGCGAGGGGTCAGAGCGAGGCGAGAGTGGCCGTGTGCAATGAGAGGGGCTAGAGCGAGGTGAGTGGCCGTGCCACAGGCGAGGGGCCAAAGCGATGCGAGAGTGGCCGTGTGCCAGGCAAGGGGCCAGAGCGAGGCGAGATTGGCCATGTGCCTGGTGAGGGGCCAGAGTGAGGCGAGAGTGGAAGTGTGCCGGCGAAGGGCTAGAGCGAGGTTTGAGTGTCCATGTGCCAGGCCCTCGAGGGGCCAGAGTGAGGCGAGAGTGGCCGTGTGCCAGGCGAGGGGCTAGAGCGAGGTGAGTGGCCGTGTGCCAGGCGAGGGGCCAGAGCGAGGCGAGAGTGGCCATGTGCCAGGCAAGGGACTAGATTTAGGCGAGACTGGCAATGTGCCAGGCCCGAGGGGCCAGAGCGAGGCAAGAGTGGCCGTGCCAGGCCAGGGGCTGGAGAGAGGCGACAGTGGCCTTTTGCCAGGCGAGGGGCCAGAGCGAGGCCAGAGTGGCTGCGTGCGCCCGGGGCCAGAGAGGCGAGAGTGACCGTGTGCCAGGCCAGGGGCAGGAGAGAGGCGACAGTGTCCAAGTGCCAGGCGAGGGAGTGGCATGGTCACGCAGAGCAGAGTGGCCGTGTGCCGGCGAGGTGCCAGAGCGAGGCCAGAGTTGCGTGTGCCAGGCGAGGGTCTTGAGTGAGTCGGGAGTGGCCGGTGCCAGGCGAGGGGGACAGCGGGACGCTAAAGTGGCCGAAATTCAGGCGAGGGGCCAGAGCGAGTCAGAGTGATTGTGCAGGCCTGGGGATAGTTGCCGTGTGCAGGCGAGGAGAGGGCGAGTGCCAGACAAGAGGCCTGAGCGAAGCAAGAGTGTCTGTGTGCCAGGCAAGAGGCTTGAGTGAGGGAGACGCGAGAGTGGACATGCAGGCGAGTGGGGAGGGTCGGAGAGAGTGGCCATGCTAGCATGTGAGGGCGAGAGCGAGGCAGAGAGGCCGTATACAAGACGAGGGGAAGATCGAGGCAGAGTGCCTTGCAGGCAAGGGCAGGCGAGGAAAGTGCGTGTGCCAGAGAGGGGCCGGAGCAAGGCAAGACCGGCCGTGTGCCAGGCAAGGGGCCGAAGCGAGGCGAGAGCGGCCGTGTGCCAGGTGAGGGGCCAGAGTGAGCAAAAGTGACTGTGCAGGTAAGGGCAGAGTTGGCGAGAGTGGCTGCAGGTGAGGGGCCAGAGCGAGTCGAGAGTGGCAGTGTCAGGCACTTGGAGACAGTAGCTACAGTATGCAAGGTGAGGGCCAGAGCACAGTGCCAGGCGAGGGCAAGAGTGAGAGATGGCAGTGTGCCGGCGAGGGTCAGAGCGAGCGAGAGTGCCGTGTGCAATGAGGGCTAAGCGAGGTGAGTGGCCGTGCCACAGGCGAGGGGCCAAAGCGATGCGAGAGTGGCCGTGTGCCAGGCAAGGGGCAGAGCGAGCGAGATTGGCATGTGCCTGGTGAGGGGCCAGAGTGAGGCGAGAGTGGAAGTGTGCGGCAAGGCTAGAGCGAGTTGAGTGTCCATGGCCAGGCCTCGAGGGGCAGAGTGAGGCAGAGTGGCCGTGTGCCAGGCAGGGCTAGAGCGAGGTGAGTGGCCGTGTGCCAGGCGAGGGGCCAGAGCGAGGCGAGAGTGGCCATGTGCCAGGCAAGGGACTAGATTGGGAGACTGGCAATGTGCCAGGCCGAGGGCCAGAGCGAGGCAAGAGTGGCCGTGCCAGGCCAGGGGCTGGAGAGAGGCGACAGTGGCCTTTGCAGGCGAGGGGCCAGAGCGAGCCAGAGTGGCGCGTGCCCCGGGCAGAGAGGCGAGAGTGACCGTGTGCCAGGCCAGGGCAGAGAGAGCGACAGTGCCAAGTGCAGGCGAGGGGCCAGAGCGAGGCGAGAGTGGCCGTGGCAGGGAGGGCATGAGCGAAGCGAGAGTATCCGTGTGCCAGGCGAGATGCCTGACGAGGCAAGAGGCGACGTGGCCGGCCGTGCAGGCAAGGGCCAGAGCGGGAGAGAGTGGCCATGCAGGTGAGACAGAATGGTCAGATGACCGTGCAGTGAGGGCCATAGCGAGGCAAGAGTGGCCGTGTGCCAGGTGAGGGGCAAGAGCGAGCGAGAGTGGCAGTGTGCCGGCGAGGGGTCAGAGCGAGGCGAGAGTGGACGTGCAGGCGAGAGGCAGTGCAGGCGGAGCGGCGTGTGAAGAGCGCGAGTGGCCGTTGCCACTAGGGCAGAGCGAGTGAAGTGTAGTGGTCGCGAGACAGAGCGAGCTAAGTGTCCGTGTGCCAGGCGAAGGGACAGAGCTCGATGCGAGATGGCCGTGTGCCGGCGAGGTGCCAGAGCGAGGCCAGAGTGACGTGTGCAGGCGAGGGCTGAGAGAGTCGGGAGTGGCCGAGTGCCAGGCGAGGGGACAGCGGGAGGCGAAAGTGGCCGAGTGTCAGGTGAGGGGCCAGAGCGACGAGTGTGGCAGTGTGAGCAGGTGCCTGAGCGAAGCGAGGTGTCCATATGCAAGAGGCCTGGCGAAGCGAGAGTGTCCATGTGCCAGGCAAGAGCTGAGCAGGCGAGAGTGGCATGCAGGCGAGTGGAGAGGGTCGAGAGAGTGGCCGTGCCAGGTGAGGGGCGAGAGAGGCCGTATACAAGTTGAGGGGCCATAGCGAGTCGAGAGTGGCCGTGTGCCAGGTGAGGGGAAGTCAAGGCAGAGGGGCCGGAGCAAGGCAAGACCGGCGTTGTGCCTGGCGAGGGGCCGAAGCGAGGCAAGAGCGGCCGTGTGCCAGGCGAGGGGCCAGAGGAGGCGAGAGTGGCTGTGCCAGGTGAGGGGCCAGAGCGACTCGAGAGTGGCAGTGTCAGGCAAGTGGCCAGAGCGAGGGACTACAGTATGCCAGGCGAGGAGCCAGAGCTCGCGACGTGAGAGTGGAACTGTGCCGGCGAAGGGCCAGAGCTCGGTTTGAGTGTCCATGTGCTAGGCGAGGGGCAAGAGCAAAGCGAGAGTGGCAGTGTGCCGGCCAGGGGTCAGAGCGAGTCGAGAGTGGCTGTGTGCCAGTCGAGGGGCCAGAGTGAGGCGAGAGTGGCACGTGTGCCAGGCGAGAGGCCAGAGCGAGGCGAGAGTGGCCGTGTGCCAGGCAAGGGACTAGATTAAAGCGAGACTGGCAATGTGCCAGTTGAGGGGCCAGAGCGAGGCGAGAGTGGCCGTGCCAGGCCAGGGGCTGGAGAGAGTCGACAGTGGCCTTTTGCCAGGTGAGTGGCCAGAGCGAGGCTGAGTGTCCAAGTGCCAGGCGAGGGGCCAGAGCAAGACGAGAGTGGCCGTGGCAGGCGAGGTGCCTGAGCGAAGCGAGAGTATCCGTGTGTCAGGCGAGATGCCTGAGCGAGGCAAGAGGCGACAGTGGCCGTGCAGGCAAGGGGCCAGAGCGAGGAGAGAGTGGCCGTGGCAGGCGAGGCGCCTGAGCGAAGCGAGAGTATCAGTGTGCCAGGCGAGATGCCTGATCGAGGCAAGATGCGACAGTGGCCGTACAGGCGAAGGGCCAGAGTGAGTCAAGGTTGACTATGTCAGGTGAAGGGCCATAGCGATGCGAGAGTGGCCGTATGCCAGGTGAGGGGAAAGAGTGAGACGAGAGTGGCAGTGTGCCGGCGAGGGGTCAGAGCGAGGCGAGAGTGGCCGTGTGCAATGAGAGGGGCTAGAGCGAGGTGAGTGGCCGTGCCACAGGCGAGGGGCCAAAGCGATGCGAGAGTGGCCGTGTGCCAGGCAAGGGGCCAGAGCGAGGCGAGATTGGCCATGTGCCTGGTGAGGGGCCAGAGTGAGGCGAGAGTGGAAGTGTGCCGGCGAAGGGCTAGAGCGAGGTTTGAGTGTCCATGTGCCAGGCCCTCGAGGGGCCAGAGTGAGGCGAGAGTGGCCGTGTGCCAGGCGAGGGGCTAGAGCGAGGTGAGTGGCCGTGTGCCAGGCGAGGGGCCAGAGCGAGGCGAGAGTGGCCATGTGCCAGGCAAGGGACTAGATTTAGGCGAGACTGGCAATGTGCCAGGCCCGAGGGGCCAGAGCGAGGCAAGAGTGGCCGTGCCAGGCCAGGGGCTGGAGAGAGGCGACAGTGGCCTTTTGCCAGGCGAGGGGCCAGAGCGAGGCCAGAGTGGCTGCGTGCGCCCGGGGCCAGAGAGGCGAGAGTGACCGTGTGCCAGGCCAGGGGCAGGAGAGAGGCGACAGTGTCCAAGTGCCAGGCGAGGGGCCAGAGCGAGGCGAGAGTGGCCGTGGCAGGTGAGGTGCATGAGCGAAGCGAGAGTATCCGTGTGCCAGGCGAGATGCCTGAGCGAGGCAAGAGGCGACTGTGGCCGGCCGTGCAGGCAAGGGGCCAGAGCGGGGAGAGAGTGGCCATGCCAGGTGAGGAGCCAGAATGAGTCAAGAATGACCGTGTCAGGTGAGGGGCCATAGCGAGGCAAGAGTGGCCGTGTGCCAGGTGAGGGGCAAGAGCGAAGCGAGAGTGGCAGTGTGCCGGCGAGGGGTCAGAGCGAGGCGAGAGTGGACGTGCCAGGCGAGAGGCCAGTGCGAGGCGAGAGCGGCCGTGTGACAGGAGGCGCGAGTGGCCGTGTGCCAGGCTAGGGGCAAGAGCGAGGAGAGAGTGGTAGTGTGTCGGCGAGGGACCAGAGCGAGGCTAAAGTGTCCGTGTGCCAGGCGAAGGGACAGAGCTCGATGCGAGAGTGGCCATGTGCCGGCGAGGTGCCAGAGCGAGGCCAGAGTTGACGTGTGCCAGGCGAGGGTCTTAGAGAGTCGGGAGTGGCCGAGTGCCAGGCGAGGGGGACAGCAGGAGGCGAAAGTGGCCGAGTGTCAGGCGAGGGGCCAGAGCGAGCCGAGTGTGGCAGTGTGAGGCAAGGTGCCTGAGCGAAGCGAGAGTGTCCATATGCAAGAGGCCTGAGCGAAGCGAGAGTGTCCATGTGCCAGGCAAGAGGCCTGAGCGAGGCGAGAGTGGCCATGCAGGCGAGTGGAGAGGGTCGGAGAGAGTGGCCGTGCCAGGTGAGGGGCGAGAGAGGCCGTATACAAGTTGAGGGGCCATAGCGAGTCGAGAGTGGCCGTGTGCCAGGTTAGGGGAAAGATAAGGCAGAGGGGCCGGAGCAAGGCAAGACCGGCCGTGTGCCTGGCGAGGGGCCGAAGCGAGGCAAGAGCGGCCGTGTGCCAGGCGAGGGGCCAGAGTGAGGCGAGAGTGGCTGTGCCAGGTGAGGGGCCAGAGCGACTCGAGAGTGGCAGTGTCAGGCAAGTGGCCAGAGCGAGGAGACTACAGTATGCCAGGCGAGGAGCCAGAGCTCGCGACGTGAGAGTGGAACTGTGCCGGCGAAGGGCCAGAGCTCGGTTTGAGTGTCCATGTGCTAGGCGAGGGGCAAGAGCAAAGCGAGAATGGCAGTGTGCCGGCCAGGGGTCAGAGCGAGTCGAGAGTGGCTGTGTGCCAGTCGAGGGGCCAGAGTGAGGCGAGAGTGGCCGTGTGCCAGGCGAGAGGCCAGAGCGAGGCGAGAGTGGCCGTGTGCCAGGCAAGGGACTAGATTAAAGCGAGACTGGCAATGTGCCAGTTGAGGGGCCAGAGCGAAGGCGAGAGTGGCCGTGCCAGGCCAGGGGCTGGAGAGAGTCGACAGTGGCCTTTTGCCAGGCGAGTGGCCAGAGCGAGGCTGAGTGTCCAAGTGCCAGGCGAGGGGCCAGAGCAAGACGAGAGTGGCCGTGGCAGGCGAGGTGCCTGAGCGAAGCGAGAGTATCCGTGTGTCAGGCGAGATGCCTGAGCGAGGCAAGAGGCGACAGTGGCCGTGCAGGCAAGGGGCCAGAGCGGGGAGAGGTGGCCGTGGCAGGCGAGGCGCCTGAGCGAAGCGAGAGTATCAGTGTGCCAGGCGAGATGCCTGATCGAGGCAAGATGCGACAGTGGCCGTACAGGCGAAGGGCCAGAGTGAGTCAAGGTTGACTATGTCAGGTGAAGGGCCATAGCGATGCGAGAGTGGCCGTATGCCAGGTGAGGGGAAAGAGTGAGACGAGAGTGGCCTTGGCAGGCGAGGGGCCTAAGCTAGGCGAGAATGGCCGTTATAAGCGAGGGGCCACATCAAGGCGAGAGTGGCCATGCCAGGCGAGAGGCCAGAGCAAGGCGAGAGTGACAATGCCCTGAGGCAAGGGGCCCGAGTGAGGCGAGATGGGACATGTGCCTGGCGAGGGGCCAGAGGGAGGCGAGAGTGGCCGTGCCAGGCGAGGGGCCTGAGCGAGGCTCGAGAGTGGCCGTGACAGGCGAGGGGCCAGAGAGGATTGCGGTTGTGTGCCAGGCTAGGGGAATGAGTGAAGAGAGAGTGGCAGTGTCCCGGCGAGGGGCCAGAGCGAGGTGCGAGTGGCCGTGTACCAGGCCAGTGGCAAGAGCGAGGAGAGAGTGGTAGTGTATCGGCGAGGGACCAGAGCGAGGAGAGAGTGGCCGTGTGCTAGGCGAAGGGACAGAGTTCAAGGCGAGAGCGGCCATGTGCCATGCCAGAGCAGAGTGGCCGTGTGCCGGCGAGGTGCCAGAGTGAGGTCAGAGTTGCCGTGTGCCAGGCGAGGGGCTTGAGTGAGTGGGAGTGGCTGTGTGCCAAGCGAGGGGGACAGCGGGAGGCAAAAGTGGCCGAAATTCAGGCAAGGGGCCAGAGCGAGTCAAGAGTGGCTTGTGCCAGGCCCTGGGGATAGTGGGCCGTGTGCCAGGCGAGGGGAGAGTGGCCGAGTGCCAGGCAAGTGTTGTGAATGTGTTAGAAATGAATTCTGAGCAGAAGCTCCCTCTGGTGGTTACAAACAGTACTGAACTATTCAATGAAGATTGTGAAGATTGGCAATCAGGTGTTACAGACTGGTCTTATATAAGGGAGGTTCCCTCCCATCAGGGTTGCCGGTGATCAATTGTTCTTGTCTCAACTTTGGTTCCTGGTTCACCTGGAAGCTTGCTGTGTCTTGCCTGCATCTTCTCCTAACAGATAAGATATTTTCTGCTTTTATTTTTGTGCTTGCTTTTTGCATTTTGTCCTGCACTTCTGTGGAGGTCAACCAGGTCCCCTCCGGG
>JARQOD010001386.1:0-21947 GCA_033576555.1 Oophaga sylvatica | reverse complement strand
GCGGGTCCAGAGCGAGGCGAGAGAGTCCGTGTCAGTTGAGGACCAGAGCGAGGCGAGAGTGGCCATGTCAGGCGAGGAGCCAGAGCGAGCGAGAGTGGCCAATGTGCCAGCAGAAGCCAGAGTGAGGTGAGAGTGGCAGTATGCCAGGCGAGGGAGTAGAGCGAGGCAAGATTAGAGCCGTGTGCCAGTGTGAGCCACTGACTGTCTGATATAAGGGAGGTTCCCTCCCATGATGGTTGCCGGTGATCAATTGTTCTTGTCTCAATTGTGGTTCCTGGTTCATTTAGAAGTTTGCTGAGTCTTGCCTGCATCTTCTGCTTTCAGATAAGATATTTTCTGCTTTTTATTTTTGTGCTTGCTTTTTGCATAGTTTCTCTGCACTTTTGTGGAGGTCAGCCGGGTCCCCTCCTGGGTCCTGTGCTCCTCTCATTTATCTGTAGCCACTGATATTTGTTCATTTGCTTTTTCCTGTTTTTTCAGTGGCTGCGGCTTATTTTGTTACACCAAGATCTGATTTAGGTGGTGGAGATCGTGTGATCTCAGGTGTTTTTGCAATCAGAAGAGTTGGTATTTTTTTAGGGGTTTTTTGGATTGCAGTAAGAATCCTTTCCTGTACTTTTCTGTCTAGACAGATTGGGCCCCAGCGTTTGCTCATTCTATTTTCTGTCTGTGTCCGTGCTTTTTCTTGTCTAACCGCCATTACATGTTTGGGGGCTTCCTATTTTCTTTGGGGATCTGCTCCGGGGCAGATAGCTTTCCTCTTTCTGCCTTTAGGTGTAGTTATCTCTCAGACTGTGACTAGGCGTCTAGGATCAACGTAGGAACGCTCCACGGCTACCTCTAGTTGTGTGGTTATGTTCAGGTTACTGCAATCCAATAGGTTCTAGCCTCTCTGGTGTATTGCCGTTTTTGCTTTTTCTCCTCAGCTATCTAAACATAACACAAGAGTGGCTGTGTCCCTGGTGAGGGGCAAGAGAAGCGAGAGTGACCGTGTGCCTGGCGAAGGGCCAGAGCATCTGTGTGCCAGACGAGGGCCAGAGTGAGGCGAGAAGGGCAGAATGCTAGGCGAGGTGCCAGAGCGAGTGAGAGCGGCAGTGTGCCGGCGAGGGGCCAGGGCGAGGCGAGAGTGGCCATGCCAGGTAAGGGGAGTGAGGCGATAGTAGCCATGCCAGGCGAGGGGCTAGAGCGAGGCGTGAGTGGCCATGTGTCAGGCAAGGGCCAAAGCGAGTCGAGAGTGGCCGTGTTCCAGGCGAGGGGCCAGAGCGAGGCGAGTGTGTTGGCCGTGTGGGCAGGCGAGGAGCCGAAGTGAGGCGAGAGTGGTTGTGTGCCGGCGAGGGACCAGAGCAAAGCGGAGTCAGGCCAGGGACAGAGTGAGGCGAGAGTGGCCGTGTGCCAGGACAAGGGCCAGATTGAGGCGAGAGTGGCCGTGTGCCAGGCGAGGTGCCTGAGCATGGCGAGAGTGGCCGTGTTACAGGCAAGGGGCCAGGGCGAGGCGAGAGTGGCCATGCCAGGTAAGGGGAGTGAGGCGATAGTAGCCATGCCAGGCGAGGGGCTAGAGCGAGGCGTGAGTGGCCGTGTGTCAGGCAAGGGGCCAGAGCGAGTCGAGAGTGGCCGTGTTCCAGGCGAGGGGCCAAGCGAGGCGAGTGTGTTGGCCGTGTGGCGGCGAGGAGCCGAAGCGAGGCGAGAGTGGTTGTGTGCCAGGCGAGGGACCAGAGCAAAGCGAGAGTCAGGGCAGGGGACAGAGTGAGGCGAGAGTGGCCGTGTGCCAGGACAAGGGCCAGATTGAGGCGAGAGTGGCCGTGTGCCAGGCGAGGTGCCTGAGCATGGCGAGAGTGGCCGTGTTACAGGCAAGGGGCCAGAGAGAGGCGAAAGTGACTGTGTGCCAGACGAGGAGCCAGAGCGAGGTGAGAGGGGCAGTGTGCCAGGCGAGGTGCCAGAGCGAGTCGAGAGTGCCCATGTCAGGCGAGGGGCCAGAGCACTTAGAGAATGCCAGGCAAGGGGCCAGAGCGGGTTGAAAGCGGCCGTGTGCCCGGTGAGGGGCTCGAGAAAGGAGAGATTGGCCTGTGTGCCAGGTGAGTAGCCAGAGAGAGGCGAGAGCAGCCGTGTGCCAGACGAGGCGCCAGAGCGAGCGAGTGTGCCCGTGTGCCAGGCGAGGGGCCAGAGCGAGGTGAGAGTGGCCGTGTGCCAGACTAGGGACCAGAGCGAGACGAGAGTGGCCGTGTGCCGGCGAGGGGCTAGAGTGAGTCGAGAGTGGCCATGCCAGGGTAGGGGCCATAGTGAGGAGAGAGTGGCAATGCCAGGCGAGGTGCCAGAGTAAGGAGAATATGGCCGTGCGGGGCCAGAGCGAGGCTCGAGAGTGGCCGTGCCAGCCTAGTGGCCGTGTCAGGCGAGCAGCCATGTGCCAGGCCAGTGGCCGGAGAGTGGCGAGAGTGTCCGTGTGCAAGGCAAGGGGACAGAGCAAGTTGAGAGTAGCTGTGTGCCAGGCGAGGGGCTAGAAATGAGGCGAGAGTGGCCGTGTGCCAGGCGAGGGGCCAGAGCGAGGCAAGACTGGCTGTGCGAGACGTGGGGACAAGCGAGGCGAGAGTGACTGTGTGACAGGCGAGGGGCCAGAGCGAGGCAAAGAGTGGCTGTGTGCCTGATTAGGAGCCAGAGCGAGGCTAGAGTGGCCTCACACATCGTGTGACAGGCCAGGGCCGGAGAGAAGCAAGAGTGGCTCTGTCCCAGTGAGGGGCAAGAGAATCAAAAGTGACCATGTGCCTGTGACGGGCCAGAGCGAGGCAAGAGTGTCTGTGTGCCAGTCGAGGGACAGAGTGAGGCGAGAAGGGCAGAATGCTAGGCGAGGTGCCAGAGCGAGGTGAGAGCGGCAGTGTGCCAGTCGAGGGGCCAGAGTGAGGCGAGAGTGGCCATGTGCCAGGCAAGAAGCCAGAGTGAGGCGAGAGTGGCAATGTGCCAGGCGAGGAAGTAGAGCAAGGCAAGATTAGCCGTGTGCCAGTGTGAGGCGATAGTGGCTGTGTGCCAGGCAAGGGGACAGAGCAAGTTGAAAGTAGCCGTGTGCCAGGCGAGGGCTAGAAAGAAGCGATATTGGCCGTGTGCTAAGAGAGGGCTAGAGCGAGGCGAGAGACTCGTGTGACAGGCCAAGGGCCGAGAGAGGCAAGAGTGGCTGAGTGCCAGGTGAGGAGTATGAGAAGCGAGAGTGACCGTGTGCCTGGCGACGGGCCAGAGCGAGGTGAGAGTGTCTGTGTGCCAGACGAGGGGCCAGAGTGAGGCGAGAAGGGCTGAATGCTAAGCGAGGTGCCAGAGCGAGGTGAGAGCGGCCGTGTGCCAGGCGAGGGCCAGTGCGAGGAGAGAGTAGCCATGTGCCAGGCGAGTAGCCAAAGCGAGGCGAGAGTGGCTATGTTCTAGCGAGGGGCCAGAGTGAGGCGAGAGTGGTCATGTGCCAGGCCAGAGGCCAGAGAGAGGCGAGAGCGGCCGTGTTCCAGGCAAAGGGCCAGAGCGAGGCGAGAGAGACGTGCCAGATGAGGGGCCAGAGCGAGGCGAGAGTGGCCATGCCAGGTGAGGGGCCAAAGTGATGCGAGAGTGGCAGTGTGACAGCTGAGGGGCCAGAGCAAGGCGAGAGTGGCCGTGTGCCAGGCAATAAGCCAGAGTGAGGCGAGAGTGGCAGTATGCCAGGCGAGGGAGTAGAGCGAGGCAAGATTAGAGCCGTGTGACAGTGTGAGGCGATAGTGGCTGAGATGCTGGATAGAGCTGCTGTGTGCCAGGCAAGGGCCAGAGCGAGGCGAGAGTGGTCATGTGCCAGGCCAGAGGCCAGAGAGAGGCGAGAGCGGCCGTGTTCCAGGCAAAGGGCCAGAGCGAGGCGAGAGAGACGTGCCAGATGAGGGGCCAGAGCGAGGCGAGAGTGACCATGCCAGGGTGAGGGGCCAAAGTGATGCGAGAGTGGCGGTGTGACAGGTGAGGGGCCAGAGCAATGCGAGAGAGTCAGTGTCAGTTGAGGGACCAGAGCGAGGCGAGAGTGGCCATGCCAGGCGAGGAGCCAGAGCAAGGCGAGAGTGGCCGTGTGCCAGGCAAGAAGCCAGATTGAGGCGAGAGTGGCAGTGTGCCAGGCGAGGGAGTAGAGCGAGGCAAGATTAGAGCCGTGTGCCAGTGTGAGGCGATAGTGGCTGTGTGCCAGGCGAGGGGCCAGAGCGAGGCGAGAATGACTGTGTACCAGCGAGGGGCCAAAGCAATGCGAGAGATGCTGTGTGCCAGGCTAGGGCCAGAGCGAGTTGAGAGTGGTCATGTGCCAGGCCAGAGGCCAGAGAGAGGCAAGAGTGGCGGCGAGTGTGGCCGTGTGTCAGATGAGGGGCCAGAAAGAGGCGAGAATGGCCGTGCCAGGTAAGGGGCCAGAGTGAGACAAGAGTGGCCGTGCCAGGCGAGGGGTCTGAGCGAGGCGATAGTGACCGTGTGCGCAGAGCGAGGCGAGAGTGGCCGTGCAGACGAGGGGCCATGAGAGAAGCGAGAATGGCTGTGTGCCAAGCGAGGGGCCAAAGCGATGCGAGAGTGGTCATGTGCCCTGCAGGCCAGAGGCCAGTGAGAGGTGAGAGTGGCGATGTGCCAGATGAGGGGACAACGCAACGCGAGAATGACCGTGCCAGGCGAGGGGCCAGAGTGAGGTGAGAGTGGCTGTGTCAGGCGAGGGGTCAGAGCGAGGCGAGAGTGTCCGTGTGCGAGCAAGGGTCAAAGCAAGGCAACAGTTGCCATGTGCCAAGTGAGGGGTCAGAGCGAGGCGAGAATGGCCGTGTTCCAGGCGAGGGCCAGAGCGAGGAAAGAGTCGTGTGCCTGTCCAAGGGTCAGAGTGAGGCGAGATGGCCTTATGCCGGCGAGGGGCCAGAGCAAAGCGAGAGGGTTGGCCATATGGCAGGCGAGGAGCCAAAGTGAGGCGAGAGTGGTTGTGTGCCAGGCGAGGGACCAGAGCAAGGCAAGAGTCAGGGGCAGAGGACAGAGTGAGGCGAGAGTGGCCGTGTGCCAGGACAAGGGCCAGATTGAGGCGAGAGTGGCCGTGTGCAAGGCGAGGTGCCAAGCAATGCGAGAGTGGTCATGTGCCCTGCAGGCCAGAGGCCAGAGAGTGCGAGAATCGCCGTGTTCCAGATGGGGGGACAACGCGAGGGAGAATGGCCGTGCCAGGCGAGGGTCAGAGCGAGGCGAGAATGTCCGTGTGCGAGCAAGGGGCCAGAACAAGGCGAGAATTGCCATGTGCCAGGTGAGGGGTCAGAGCGAGGCAAGAGTGGCCATGTTCCAGGCGAGGGGTCAGAGCGAGGTAAGAGTCGTGTGCCTGTCCAAGGGGTCAGAGTGAGGCGAGAGTGGCCTTATGCCGGGCGAGGGGCCAGAGCGAGGCGAGAGTGTTGGCCGTGTGGCAGGCGAGGAGCCGAAGTGAGGCGAGAGTGGTTGTGTTCCAAGCGAGGGACCAGAGCAAAGCGAGAATCAAGGCAGGGGACAGAGTGAGGCGAGAGTTGCAGTGTGCCAGGGGAGGTGCCAGAGCGAGTCGAGAGTGCCCATGCCAGGCAAGGGGCCATATCAAGGCGAGAGTGGCCGTGTGCCAGGTGAGGGGCCAGAGAGAGGCGAGAGACATCGTGTGACAGGCCAGGGGCCGAAGAGAGGCAAGAGTGGCTGTATCCCAGGTGAGGGGCAAGAGAAGTAAGAGTGACCATACGGGTCAGGCTATGGGCCAGAGCGAGGTGAGCGCCGCCGTGTGCCAGGCCAGTGGCCAGAGAGAGGTGAGAGTGGCCGTGCCAGGCAAGGTGCTCTCAGAGTTAGGAGAGTATGGCCGTAGGGGCCAGAGCTCGCGAGGGGGGCCAGAGCGAGGCGAGAGTGATTGTGCCAGGAGAGGGACCAGAGAGAGGCGAGAGACATCGTGTGACAGGCAGCGGCCGGAAAGAGGCAAGAGTGGCTGTATCCCAGGTGAGGGGCACAGAGAGTGTGTGTGACAATACAGGTCACGAGAGGGGGCCAGTGCGAGGCAAGAGTGGCCATTGCATTGGGCTCTCAGAGGAGGTGAGAGTAGCTGTGTGACAGGCGAGGGGCCAAGAGCGAGGCGAGAGTGGCTGTGTGCCAGATGAGGACGAGGCAAGAGTGGCCGTGTGCCAGGCAGAGGGCAGAGCGAGTCGGAAGTGGCCAGGTGCCAGCAGGGGCCAGAGCGAGGCGAGAGTGGCCGTGTGACAGACGAGGGGCCAGAGCGAGACTCGAAAGAGTGGCTGTGTCTAGTCGAGGAAGCCAGAGCGAGGCGAGAGGTGCTGTGTGCCAGGGCCAGAGGCCAGAGAGAGAGTGGCCCACGTGTGCCAGCGAGGGGCCAGAGTGAGGCAGACAGTGCAGGCATGCTAGAAAGAGGTCAGAGCGAGGTGAGAGCGGCCGTGTGCCAGGCGAGGCGGGTAGAGCGAGGCGAGAGTGGCCATGCCAGGAGAGCCAAGTGAGGAGAGTGGCCGTGCCAAGCGAGGTGCCAGAGAAGGCGAGTATGGCCGTGGCAGGTGAGGGCGAGAGCGTGTGCTCCGAGGGGCCAGAGCAGGCGAGTGGCCGTGTCAGGCTAGTGGAGGCTAGAGTGGCCATGCCAGCGAGGAGGGGCCAGATGAGGCAGATTGGCAGTGCAGGTCGAGGGGTGACAGAGCGAGGCGAGAGTGAACGTGCCAGGAGAGGGCCAAAGCGACGATAGTGCCATGTGCAAGGCTAGGGCCAGAGCGAGGCGAGTTGGCCATGTGCCAGGCGCTGGCCAGAGCAGAGCAGAGAGTGGCCGTGCAGGCCAGGGGACAGAGCGACTTGAGAGTGGCTGTGTGCTAGGTGAGGGGCAAAAGAGAAGCGAGTGGACAGTGTGCCAGGCGAGGGGCCAGAGCGAGGAGAGAGCCGATGTGCCAGGCGTGGTGCCAGAGCAGGTGAGAGCGCCGCCTGTGCAGGCGGGGGGCCAGTGCGAGACGAGAGTGGCCATGGGCCCATTGGCTCTCAGAGTGAGGTGAGAGTAGCTGTGTGACAGGGGAGAGGGCCAAGAGCGAGGCAGAGTGGCTGAGTGCCAGATGAGGATGAGGCGAGAAGTGGCCAGTGTGCCAGGCGAGGGGCCAGAGTGAGTCGGGGAACGTGGCCATGCCAGGCAAGGGGACAGAGCAAATGTAGCTGTGTGCCAGGCGAGGGGCTAAGAAAGAGGTGACTGGGTGTGCGAGGCGTGGGCCAGAGTGAGGCGAGAGTGCCGTGTGACAGGAGGGGCCAGAGCGAGGCGAGAGTAGCCATGCCAGGCGAGCTCGGGTAGAGCGAGGCGAGAGATGCTTTGGGGCCCGGCAAAGGGGAAAGGGGGCGGAGAGTCCGTGTATTAGGGCCAAAGCGAGCGGGATGCTTGTCAGGGAGGGGGCCCAAAAACGAGGGCCGAGGGGGGGGCCCAAAAGGGGGGGAGGGGCCGGGAGGCGAGAGGGCATGTGCCAGGCAGGGAGGAGGGCAGATGGCCATGTAGCAAAGGGAAAAAGGGAATTTTTGGGCCGGTGCCAGGGGAGGGGCAGAAAAAAAAGGGGAAAGGCCGGGTTCCGAAGGGGCGAGCGAGGCGAGGTTTGGGTGCCGGCGAGGGCCAAGAAGGGAGAGTCTTTTGGGCAGCCGGGGCCGGGGGGGGAAAGGTGAGTCCAGGGGGGCAAAAGAAGGAGGGACCCGGGGTGGGCGGGCCGAGCGGGCAAGGGGGCCGGGGAAAAGGTGAGGCGAGGGGCAGAATAACGGGGGGGGTGCCAGGGGGGGGGGTTGGGAGCGGCATATGCCAGGGGAGGGCCAGGCGAGGGAGAGGGGTTTTGACGGGGGCCGAGGGGCAAAAGAGTGGGGGGCGGGGAGTGGCGTGTGCCAGCGAGGGGGCCAGAGCGAGGCGAAAAAAAGGCCGTTGCCAGGGGGGGCCAGGGGCAGGTGGGGGGCCGGCGGGTGGGAGGGCAGCAAAGGGGCCAAGGGGGGCGAAAGTGCCCAGGGGGAGGCAAAAAGGGCCAAGGTGGGGGGGGATGCCGTGGGCCAGGGGTGGGGGGAAGCGAGGCGAGAAAAGGCCGTGCCAGGGAGGGGCCAAACCCCCGAAGAAATTGCCTTTTTGCCAGAAGGGGGCCCCAAGCGTGGGGGGAGTGCCGGTGGGCAGGGAGGGGCGAAGGAGGCGGGTTGGGCGGGTGGGCCCGGCAAGGGGACAGACAAATTGAGAGTCGTGTGCCCGGGAAAAGGGGGAGAAAGAGGCAATTTTGGGGCCTGTGCCAGGGAGGGCGCGAGGCAGAGTGGCTGTGTCAGGCAGGGGGCCAAGGGGAAGGGCAGTGTGCAGGCCAGGGGCCGGGGGGAGGGAAGGGGGCGTGTCCCCCGGGGGGGGACAAAAGAGAAACGAGGTGCCCTGCCGGCTTTGGGGGCCCGAGGAGGCGAGAGGCTGTGTGCCGCGAGGGGCCAAGGGGGTGGAAAGGGCGTGCCCGGCAAGGCCCGACGGGTGGAGGGCCCTGGGCCAGGGGGGGAAAAAGGGGGGGCGAGATGGCCTCCGGCGGGGGGCCGGCAATTTGAGAAATGCCACAAAAGGGGCCCAAAGGGGTGAAGGGCCTGTGCCGGGAGGGAGGAAAGGGAGATTTGGTGTGTTCAGGCGATAGCCATAGAGAAAAAAGGGAGAAGGGGCCCTGTGCCGACAGGGGCCAGAGGGGCGAGTGGCCTGTGCCAGGGGGGGCCGGCAGGGGGAAATGGCTGCAGGGGGGGGGCCAATGAGGAAAAATGGCCATCCAGGCAGGGCCGGAGGGAGTTGGCGTGGCAGGGGGAGCGAGGTCAGATGGCCTCCAGCAGGGCCGGCCAGGCGAAGGGGCCGATCAAGGGAGGGCCGAGAGGCAATTTGGGAAAACCAGGCGAGGGGGCCAAAGAGGCGGGGGAAATGGCTGCAGGGAGGGGGGGCCAAGCCGGGGGGTGGTGCAGGGGGGGCCAAAACGACGAAAGTGGCCTTTTGCCGGGAGGGCCAGAGCGAGGCGGTATGGAGTGGGAAGGTTAGGCCAGAGCAAGAGGGAGGGATTGCCGGGAGGGCCGAGCAGGGAAAAAGGGGGTTGTGCAGGTGAGGGGCCAAAAGCGAGTTTGATGTGCCTGACGGGGCCCGGCGAGGGAGGTAGCCGTGTGCCAGGGAGTGAAAAGGGGCTCCCTTGGGGGCGAAGGGCCAGGCAGGAAAAAGGGGGGTTTCCCAGGCAGGGCCAAGAGGCAGATGGCCGTTGAGCAAGGGGGCAGAGCGTTGAAGAGGGTGCCCGGCGGGGCAAAGAGGCGGGGTGGCCTGGGGCCCGGGAGGGCCAGAGGAGGAAAAACTCTGTCAGGCTGGGCCAGAGCGAGGCGAGGTGGCCTGTGCCCGCGGGCCAAGGAGGCGAGAAGGGGTAGGCCCTGGGGGAGACAGGGGGCCCGGCCCGGGGAGGGAGTGGCTGTGTGCCGAGGGGCCAAAGCGAGGGGAGAATGGCCGGGGTGCCAGGCGAGGGCCAAAGCGAGGCGAAAGTTGGGGGTGTGCCAGGGAAGGGGCCCGAGAGAGGGGGAGAGGAACTTGGTGAAGGCCAGGGGGCCGGGGGAGGCAAGGTGACGGCCCTGAGGGGAAAGGAACCGAGAGTGCCGTGTGCCGGAGAGGGGGCCAGAGAGGAGGCCCAATTAAAGAGAGGGTCGGTCCAGGTCGGGGCCGGGTTGAGGCGAGGGGAAAGAAACAAACAGAGGGCCCGAAGAGGTTTAAAGGGGCCTTTTCCAGGGGAAAGGGGGGCCCGAGCGAGAAAGGTTGGCCGGGCCAGGCCAAAAAAGCCAAGGGAGGGAATTGGGAGGGGCCAGGGAGGCAAGCGGGCCGGTTTGGGCCGTCTGCCAGTGGAGGCGAAGTGGCCGTGTGCCAGGCGAGTGGCCCCAAAACGAGGGGAGAGGGCGTGGGCAGGCAAAGGGCCCGAGCGGGAGGCCCGGAGTGTCCGGATCCGAGGGGGAAAAGGGGGCCCGGATCAAGGGGGCCGAAAAAGTTTGGGCCTGTTCCAGGGAAAAGGGGAGGCGAGGCGAGGGGGGTGTGGTTAGGGGCCCCAAAAACGAGGCGATAGTGGGCCTTTTGGGATGGAGGGGCCAAATTTGGGGGGGGAGAAGTTGGGTGTGCCCGGCCAGGGGGCCCAAGGAGGCCCAGAGGTCCTGCAAATTAAAGGGGGCCCGAGCAGGGAGAGTGGGGTGTGCCTGGAAAAGGGGAGGGGGAAAAAGGGGAGAAAAAGGGGTGGCCAGGTGGGGCCCGAGGAGGCAGGGTTGTGCCAGTGGGCCAAAAGGGAGGCCCATAGTGGCCGGGGTGGCAGGAGGGGCCCCGAAGCAAAGGGGGAGAAGGGGGTTTTGGAAAGGGGAGGGGCCCAAAAAGAAAGGGTAAGTCCCCTTTGGGGAGGGGAAGGAGGTGGGCCTGTGATGGGGGGGGCCAGGCGAGGTAGAGTGGCCGTGTTTCCAGGCGAAACCAGAGCGAGGGGAGAGTGGCTGTGTCCAGGAAGGGGCCAGAGGAGGCGAGGGGGAATCGTGTGGACAGGCCCGGGGCCGGGGGAGGAAAAGTGGTGTGTCCCCCGGGAGGGGCAAGGGGAAACCCGGGGGCCTGTGCCGGGAAGGGCCAGGGCGGGCGGGAGAGGCTTTTGGGCCAGATTGAGGGGCCCAAGAAGATGGCCAAGAAAGGGGAAGGGGTAGGCGGAAAATGGGCCAGGGGGGGCCAAAAGGGAGGGGGTTTTGGCCCCGTGCAAGAACCAGAGTGAGGCAAAAGTGGCGGGGAGCCAGGCCCAAAGGGGGGGAAGGAGGGGGGGCAAAGATTTGCCTTTAGGTGGGGGAAGTGGGTGGGTTCCCGGCAAGGGGGAGGCGAGGGAGAGGGGGTTCCAAACGAGGGGCCCCGAGGAGGCGAGAAATGGTTTACGGGAAAGGGGGCCAGGGAAAAAGGCAAAAATTTGGGGTGTTTCCCCGGGCAAAGGGAGAACCCAGAGGACCCTTTTGGGGGAGGGCCAACGAGGCGGGGTGTGGTGCCAGGGGGGGGGGGCCCCGGGGTTTGGCCCCCAAAGGGGGGGGGAAAAAGGCGAGGGGCCAAGCGAGGGGAGGGCGTGTCCCGGAAGGGGGCCCAAACGAGGCGAGGGGTGGGCCGGTTCCAGGCAAGAAGCCAGAGTGAGGCGAGGGGTGGGAAGTGGGTGGCCAAGGGAGGGAGAGAGCGAGGGAAGATTGGGCCCGTTCCCGTGTGAGGCGATAGTGGCTGAGTGCCAGGCGAGGGGGCCAAGCAAGGGGAGAATGGGTGTTGCCCCGAGGGGCCAAAAGGAGGAAGGGTTTCCAGGCAAGGGCCGAGGAGGCCGGAGTGGCGTTTGAAAGGGGCCTGGGAAAGGGGGAAACGTGGAGGGGGGGCCGAGGAGCCAGAGCCCAGGCGAGGGTTGGGTGGTGCCAAAGGGGGCCCGGGGCCCGGAGGGGAGGGAGCTTGGCAGTTTGCGGCCAAAAAACCGATTTAGGGAGATGGGTGTTTGCCAGGCAAGGGGCCGGGGGCCAGGCGGAAAAGTGGCCGTGGCCCAAAAAAGGGGGCCCGAGCGAGGGGAGAAAGGGGTTTTTGCCCAAAACCAGTTCGAGGCGGAGTGGCCTTTTGCCAGGCAAGGGGGGAAGCAAGTTTAAAGTAGCCGGGGGGGTGCCAGCGGTTTGGGGGGTAGAAAAAAGGGGATATTTCCGTGTGCCAAGGGGAGGGGCTAGAGGAAAAGGGGAGAGTTTTTGTGTGCCCCCGGCGAGGGGCCCCAAAAGAGGGGAGAGAAACGGGGGCAGGCCGGGGGGGGAGAGGGCAAGAGGCTGGTTCCCCGGAGGGGCAAGAGGGGAAAAAAGAGGACCTGTGCCCGGCGACGGGGCCCAAACGAAAGGCTTAAAAGTGGGGGGGGCGGGGGTTTTTTAAAACGGGGGGCCAGAGTTAGGGAGAAAGGGAAAGGGGGGGAATTCCTCCGGGGGGAGTTCCAGGAGTGGGGGGGGTGAGAGGGGGGCCCCCCGAATGGCCCACGGGGGGGGGGGCCAGTGGCGGGGGGGGCGAGAAAATAACCGTGTGAACCGGGCGGGGGGGGCAGGAAGTGGGGGGGGCCGAGGGGGAAGGGTTTTGTGCCAGGGCGAGGGGCCGAGCGAGGCGAGAATGGCTGTGTGCCAGGGGGGGGCCAAAGGGCGGGGGGTTTAGGAAGGGGGGGGCAGGTGGGCCCAGGCAAAGGGGGGAGAGCATTTGAAAGGGCCTGGGCCCAAGGGGCCAAGGAGGGGGTTCGAGGAAATGGCGTGTGCCAGGGGTGGGGGCCAGAGCGAGGCAGAATTTGGGGTGTGCCAAAGGGAAAAAGGCCAAAGGGGGAGGGGGGTTGGGTTTTGTGCCAGGCAAGGGGCCAACAAAGGGGAGGGGGGTGGCCGTGTGAACAGGCGAGGGGCCCGAGGAGGCCCAGATTTTGCCGGGGGGCCAAACCAAAAGGGGGAAACAGAGCAAATTTTTATTTTTAAAGTTTTGCCAGGGAGGGGCTAGAAAAAGGGGATTTGGCCTTTTGCCAAAGGGGAGGGGCTTTGAGAAAAGGGGAAGAGTGGCGGGGTGCCAGGGAGGGGCCAGAAAGGGGGGGGAACATCGTTTTGGGGCCCGGCCGGGGGGGGAGAGAGGCAAAGTGGTGTGTCCCAGGCGGGAAGGGGGGGAAAAGAAAAAACGAGAGGACCTGTGCCTGGGAGGGCCAGAGGAGGCGAGGTTTTCTTGGGGCCCGCGAGGGGCCAGAGTGGGTAGAAGGGCAAATTGCTAGGCAAGGGGCCAGAAAGGGGGGGTGAGAGCGGGCCCTGTGCCCCCGGGAGGGGAAAAGGCGAGGCCGAGAGTGGCCCCCTGCCCCGGCAGGGGCCCCCCCGAAAAAAAAAAGTAACCAAAAGGGAAAAGGGGGGGGTTTTTGGGCCCCCCCCCTGGCCAAGGGGGCCAGGTGGGATTTGGGCCATGTGCAGGGGGGGCTGAGAAAGGGGAATTGGCTTTTGTGAGCAGAAACCAAGGGGAGGCCCCAGAGCAGGGCCCTGTTTCCCGACGAGGGGGGCCCGAGCGACGTGGGTGGCCGGGGGCCCCGGCGGGGGGGGGCCAGGGGGGCCCCAGGGTTGAGGGGGGGTGCATGGGGGCCAGGGGGGGGGAATGGCCCCTAGGGGGGGAGGAGAAGGGGTTGGGCCTGCCCGGCGAGGTGCCAGGTAAGGAGGTATGGCCGTTGGGGGGGGGGAAGAGCGAGGTCAGAGTGGCCGGGAAACCGAGTTGGGGGCCGTGTCAGGGGGAACGGCCCCGATCAAAGGGGAGAGGCCCCGGAAAGAGGCCAAAAGTGGCCCTTTCCAGGGAGGGGGCCCGGAAAGAGGGGGAGGGTGCCCGTTTCAGGCGAGGGGGAAAAGCGAGGGAGAGTGAAAGTGCCAAGGGAGAGGGGGGGAAAAAAAGAAAGGAAGGGGGCCATGTGCCAGGGGGAGGACCCGGGGAGGCGGGGTTTGGCCAGTGCCAAAGGTTAGGCCAGAGAAGAGAAAAGGAGTGGATGTGGGCCTAGCCAGGGGCCCGGCGAGGCCCCCAGTGACTGTTTCTAGGGGAAAGGGCAAGAAGAAGCCGGTGACAGGTGCCTGGGGAAAGGGGGAATTGCGGGAGATAGCCGTAGCCGGCAGTAGCCAAAGCGAGGGGGAAAATGGCCATGTGCTTTGGCGAGGGGCCAGAGCGAGGAAAGAGTGGCCGTTGGGCCAAACCAAATGGGGGAAAAGAGGCAGAGTGTCCGTTGCGTCCCAAGGGGCGAGCAAGTTGAAAGTTCGTTTGGCCCGGGGAAGGGGGGCTAGAAAAAGAGGCAGAATGGCCGTGTGCCAGGCGAGGGGCCAAGGGGGCAAGCGGGGTGTCCCGGGAGGGCCAGAGGAGGCGAGAAAAGGGCCTTTTTTTACAGGAGGGGCCCAAAAGGGGGCCCGAGTAGCAAGAGTTGGGCAGGGGTCCCAAAAACGAGGGTGAGGGGTTTTGGGTGGGGGGGGCCCGAATTTTAGGAAACCAGGGGGGGAGGCAAAAAGGGCCGTGGGCCAGGCGAGGGGCCAAAACGAGGGAGGGCCGTGGGGCCTGGGAGGGGGCCCCGGGGGGCGAGAGAAACGTTGACAGGCCAAGGGGCCGGGGGAGGAAGAGTGGGGTTTTCCCCGGGGGGGAAGAGGGGGCGAGAGTGGGGGTCCTTGGTTTGGGGGGCCCGAGCGAGGCGAGAGTGGCTGGTGCGACGAGGGGGCCCGGGGGAGGCAGAAGGGCGGTTTCCAGGGGAGGGGCCAAAAGCGAGGTTTGGGCGGGCCCTGTGCCAAAAAAAGGGCCAAGGAGGCGAAAATGGCCCTTTCCAGGCGGGGAGAAAAAGGGCGGGGGGCCGTGCCGTCGGGGCCAAAAATGAGGCGATAGGGCGGCCAAGGGAGGGGGGGAGAAACGAGGCAGGGGAATGGCCATGCCAGGGCGGGGGCCCAAAAAGTGGCGGAGTGCAGGGCCGAAGGGGCCAAGCGGGCGATAAAGGTCGTGTCCCTTTTAGGGGGCCAACGAGGCGGAAAGGGGGGTTTTCCAGGGGAAAAAGGGCCCTTGGGGAGGCGGGGAGAAAGGGAGTGTGCCAGGGGAAAGGGGCAGAGGAAGGGGGGGGAATTTTTTCAAAGGGAAAAGGGGGGGAAAGGGGGTGGGATGGGGTTTTCCGCGAGGGGGCCCGAACGAGGGGAGGGGTGGGGTGTTAAAGGGGAGGGGGCCAAAAGGGGATAGGGCTGTGTGGGGGGCCCCGAAGAGAAACCGAGAGGGAGAGGGGCCGGGGTGAAAAGGGGAGGGGCCGTAGGAGGGGGGAGTGGGCCCTGAGCCAGGCAAAGGGCAGAGGGGGGGGTTGGGGAAAAAAGGTTTTTGCCAGGGAGGGCCAGAAAGGGGGTTTTTGGGGGGTGTTCCCAAAAGGGGGGGCCAAAACGAGCCCAAGTTGGGGTTTGGGCCCGGCAAAGGGGCCCGAGAAGGCGAGGTAAGTGCCCGGGGGAAAAACCCAGAGGAAAGGGGAAGAGCGGTGACCCCGGGGAGGGGCCCAAAAGGGGGCGAGATCCTTTGGGGGGCCAAAGGGGGGAGAAATTTTTGGGGTGGGGGAGGGCGGGGGGGGGCCCAGGAGGCAAAAAAGGGCAGGAAAACCAACGCGGAAAAAGGGGGCCATGCCCGGTAAAAAAGGGGCCGGAAAATTGGGGCCGGCGGAAAAAGGGCCCAATGAGGCGAGTGGGGGGGTTTTCCAGGGAAGGGGGCCCGAGGAAGGCGGGGTGGGCCCTTTGACGGCCCCAGGGGGCCAAAAGGAGGCGAGAGTGGTGAAAGGGCCGGGGGGAGAAACCCGAGGAGGCAAAAAGTGGTGTGTCCAAGGGAGGGGCCCGAGGGGAGAGGGCCGTGGGGCCTCAAGGGCCCCCAGCGGGGGGTTTAAAATGGCCTTTTCCCGGCAAGGGGCCAGAGGGGGTTTGAGGGCGTGTGCCAGGCGACGGGAAGCGAGGCAAAATTGGGGCCTGCGGCCCTGGGAGGCCGGGTGTTGGCCTTGTTCCAGGGCCAAATGGCCAGACAGGCGAGAAAGGGGGTGTTCCAGGGAAAAAGGGCCCGGGGGAAAAGACCTTTGCCAAAGGGGGGGGGCCAAGCGGGCCCAGAGTGGCCTTGCCCGGGAGGGGCCGGGGGAATTGGGGGGTCCGGGGGTACCAGGGCAAAAGGGGGGCAAAGAGGTCCGTGCCCCGGGAGGGGCCAGAAAGGGGGGCGAATTGGGCCCTTTCCAGGGGAAAAGGCTGAGCGGGCCCGGGGTGGGGGTTAGCCAGGGGCAAAAGGGGCCAAAGAGGAGAGACAAGTGTGGCCCGGCCCAAAGGGGTGAGGGGGAAAGAGTGGGGGTCCGGGGGCAATAGGGCTGTGGGGTTTCCGGGGAGGGCCAGAAAAAAAAGGCGAGGGGGCCTGTTTCCTGGGAGGGGGCCCCGGGGGAGGTTGAGGAAGGGGGGAGAATGGGGAGCCCCGTGGGCCAAAAGGGAGGGGAAAAGCGGGGGGGAGAGGGGGGCCAAACCAAGGGGGCAGAGAAATTGAGGGTAGCCGTTTTGGGCCAAACGAGGGGCTAGAAGAGGCGATAATTTGGGCCTGTGCCAGGCGACTAAGCGGATCAGAGGGGCTGTGTGCCATCCCAGGGGGGCCCCCGAGTTGGGGGGAGAAATCGGTACAGGCCAGGGGCCCGGGGAGAGGCAAGAAGGTGGCTGTGTCCCAGCGGGGGGGGAAAGAAGAAGGGAGAGTGGCCGTGTGCCTGGGGAAGGGGCCCGAGGAGGCTGAGTGTCTGTGTGCCGGGGGGGCCCGGGCAAAAGTGGAGGGTGGGAAGGGGGGTCAGAATTTCCCAAACAAGGTGGGGGGAGAAGGGAAGGGTTGAAAGGGGGTTTCCCGGGGGGAAGGGGGCCAAAAGGGGGGGAGGGGGGGGAAAGGGCGGGGGCGGGGGAGTGGCCATTTTCCAGGCGAGGGCCCGAGCAATTGGGGAGTGCCAAGGGCCAGAGGGGTTTTAAGCGGGGCCATGTGCCCCGGTAGGGGCTAGAAAAGGGAGATTGGCTTGTGCCACGAGTAGCCAAAAGAGTCAAAACGCCGTGTGCCAGACGAGGGGGAAGCGAGCGAGGTGGCCTTTACCGGGGGGAGGGGCCAGAGGAGGGGGGAGTTGGGCCCTTTCCAGGGGGGGGGGCCAAAAGTGAGGAGGAGGGCATGCAGGCAGGGGCCCCGGTAAGAGAGTTGGCCGTGGCGGACCCAAACGAGGCCCGGGGAGTGGCCGTGCAGCCAGTGGCCTGTAGGGGACGCCAATCGAGGGAGAGGCCTGAAGGGTGGGGCCATGCCAGGCGAGGGGGGACGAGCGAGCGGGGGAAATGAACGTGCCAGGGGGGGCCAAAGCCGGGAGAGTGGCCATGTGCAGGCGGGGACGGAGGAGGGAAATGGCTTGTGCAGGTGGGGGGCCAAAAGAGAAAGGAGTGGGGTGCCGGCGGGGCCCCGAGGAGGGAAAGAGTGGCTGTGCTAGGGGGGGCCAGAGGAGGCGGGGGTGGGTGTCCGACAGGGCGACGGGGAAGTCTGTTTCCCGGCAGGCCAAAGGGGGGTTGGCCATGTGAAGGGGAGGGGGAGAGGTGAAAAGGGCAATGCCCGGCAGGGGCCGAGGAGGCAAAAAGTCCGTGTTCAGGCAAGGGTAAAGAGGGGAGTTAGAGTGCGGTGAGGGGCCCAAACGAGATGGGGGAGAGGGTTTGGGGCTGCCGGGAGGGGCCAGAGTTTTCCAGAGTGGCCGGGGGACAGGGGGGGCCAAGCGAGGGGAGAGAGCCGTGTAGTTGGGGCAGAGCGGGGGAGGTGGGCGGGGGGTGTGCCAGGCAAGAAGCCAAGGGAGAGAGGCGAGATGGCGTGGCCAGGGAGGGGGAGCGAGGAATTAGGCCTGTGCCCGGGGGCGAAGTGGCTGTTGCCCGGGAGGGGCCCCAAACGAGGCGAAATGGCCGGTGCCGGCAGGGGCCAAAGCGAGGCGAAAATGCTTGTGCCGGGAGGGGGCCAGAGGAGGGGGTGGCCGTGTGAAGGCGAGGGGGCCAGGCAGGGGAAGGACGGTTGAAAGAAACCAGGGGGCGGGGGAGATGGCTTTGGGCCCGGGAGGGGCAGACGGGAAGGGGGTTTGGGGCCCGCGGGGCCAGAGGATCAAAAGGGGGTGTTGGCCCAGGGCCAGATGAGTGAGAGGCTGATGAGGGGGGCAGGGAGGGCCCAGGGTGCCGGAAGCCAAGAGGGGGAAGTTGCCGGCGTGAGGGCCAAAGCGACCAGGGGATGGGTGTGCCTGGGAGGGCCAAAGGGGGCAAAATGGGTGGTGCCAGCGTGGAGCCGAGAGGGCGGAGAGGGCGTGTCAGGGCAGAAGCGGCGAGGCGTGGGGGTGGGGTGTGCCGGGAAGGGGGGCAAAAGCGAGGTTTTTGGGCAGTGTGCCAGGGGGGGCCCGAGCAGGCGAAATGGTGCCCGGGAGGGCCAAAAGATCAGGTGGGGGTGGTTCCAGGCAAAAGGGGCCCGAGCGGGCGAGAGGCGTTATGAGGGCCAGAGCGAGGCGGAGTGGCCATGCCGGGAGGGGCCAGGAGTTTTGCCCCAGAGTGGGGGAGGGGGGACAGGCAGGGGCCCGGGAAAAGGGCGAGAGAGTCCGGTCAGTTGGGGCCCAGAGCGGGGGCGGATTGGCCTTTGGGGCCAGGCAAAACCATAAAAGAGGCGAGAAGGGCCCGTGTGCCCGGTGAGGGAGCATGCGAGGCAAGTTTAGAAGCCAGTGCCAGTGTGAGGCGTTTTGGGGCTGTGCCAAACGGGGGCCAGAGCGGGGCGAGAAGGGGCTGTGTGCTGGCGAGGGGAAAAAGCGTTTGGGGAGAGAGGGCCAGGAAAGGGGGCCCAAAGGGGAGAGGCGAGAGTCCCCGTGTGACAGGCGGGGGGCCGAGCGAGGTGAGGGGTTTGTGTCCCCAGCGGGAACCCGAGCGGGCCCGAGGGGGGCTGTGTCCCGGCGAGGGGCCATGCGGGGGCGAAGATTGGCCTTTGGCTGGGCAACCCAAAAGGGGGCCAAAAGGAGGCGAGAGTGGCGGGTGTGCCAGGCAAGGGCCAGACCCAAGGCGGAGGGGCCGTGGGAAAGGGGGGGCCCGGGGGGCCAGGCGAGGCGAGGTGGTTGGGTCCCAACCAGAACCAAAAGCGAGGCAAAGAGTGGCCGTGTGCCAGGCAAGGGGAAAAGGGAAATTTTGAGAGTAGCCGTGTGGGTGAGGGGTTTAGAAAAGGCGAAAATTAAACTGTGTGAAGGCGGGGGGGCTAAAAGAAAGGGGAGAGTGGCTGTGTGCCGGGCGGGGCCCGAGGGGGAGGGCGAGGACATCGTGTGACGGGCCGGGGGCCGGGAGAGAGGAAAGGGGACTGAGTCCCAGGCAAGGGGCAAAAAGGAAAACGAGAGTGACCATGTGCCGGGCACGGGCCCCAGGCGGGGCCCGGGGAGGGGTCTTTTTTGCCTGACAGGGGCCAGAGTGGGGCAAAAAAGGTCAGAAGGGCTACGGGGGTGCCGGAGTGGGGTTTGAAGGCACCCGTGTGCCGGTGGGGCCCCCAAGGGGGGGGGCAGAGGGGCCCAAACCCGGGCAAGGGGCCAAGTGGGCGAGGTACCCCAATGCCCGGGCCCGAGGGGCCCTAGTTCGGGCGAGGTGGCCTTTTTGCCCGGGCGGGGGATAAGACGGGGTAGAGGGGCAAAGTCCCCCAGGCGGGGGCCCTAGAGAAAGGTTGAAAATTGGCTGTTTGGGAAAAATAGCCAGAGAGGGCGGGAGCAGCCGTGTCCCAGACGGGGGCCAGACGAGGAGAGTGGCCGTTGTGAAAGGCGGGGGGGCCGAGCAGGTGAGGGGGGGCCCATGGCCAGCGGGGGAAACCAGAGTGCGCGAAGTGGCCGTGGGGCCGGGAAAAGGGGCTAGAGGAGGCGAGAGGGCCATCCCAGGGGGGGGGCTATAGTGAGAAGGGGAGGGGGCCTTTTGCCGGCGAGGTCCCAAAGGTAAGGGAGTAGGCTGGGGGCAGGGTGGGGGCCAGTCGAGGTAGAGTGGGCCGTCCCGGGCAGAGGGGCCCTTTCAGGCGACGCCAATCGGGCAGGGGCCTGTGAGGCTAGAGTGGCCATGCCGGGCGAGGGGCCAAAATAGGCGAAAAGTGGCAGTGCAGGGGAGGGGGGCTAGGGGAAAAGGGGGAAAAGTAAAAGTGCCAGGAGAGGGGCCCAAAGCGACGAGGAAAGGGGCCTTTGGGCCAGGCGGGGGAAACCGAGGAGGGGTTTTGGCCATGTGCCAGGCGGGAGCCGAGCGAGTGAGGAGTGGCCTGCCAAAACGGGGGGTTCGAGCGAGGAAAGGAGTGCCCTGTTTGTTTGGTGAGGGGCAAGAGAGAAGGGGAGTGCAGGTCCCGGGCCGGGGGGCCAGAGGAGGAGAGAGTCCCCGTATGCCTGGCGAGTACCCAAAAGGGGGGGGCGGGTGGCCATTGCTAGGCGAGGGCCCCGGGAGGAGAGGGGTGGCCGTGTGCTAAGCCAGTGGCCTTAGAGAGGCCTTTGAGTGTCCGTGTGCCAAGGGAAAGGGGGGAGAGCATGTTTTAGAGTTGGGCCCTTTTCCCGGCCCAGGGGCAAAAAAGAGGCGAGAGTGGCTTGTGCCCGGCGAGTGGGTAAAAGCGGGGGAAAAGCCCGGGCCCTGGGCCAGGCGAGTGGCCAGGAGAGCCGGGGAACCAAACGGGTGCAGGCCAGGGGCCCGGGGGGGCCCAAAAGGGGGCTTTCCCCCCGAAGAGGGAAACCCCCAAAAGGGGACCCGGGGCCCGGCGATGGGGCCCCCGCGGTTCTGGGGAAACAGAGGGGGGCCGTGGGGAGGCGAGAAGGGCAGAAAGCTAGGGGGAGGTGCCCGACCCAGGGGAATTAAACGGGCCCTGGCCAAGGGGGGGGCCTTTCTAGGCGGGGAGTGGCCATGACAGGCAAGGGCCAGAGTGAGGAAAAGAGTAGCCATGCCATGCGGGGGCTAATCGAGGGGAGAGTGGCCCCTTGACAAAGGGGAGGGGCCAGAGCGAGGCGAGAGTGGCTGTGTGCCCGCAGAAGCCCGAGCGAGGCCGAGAGTGGCCCGTGTGCCAGGGGGGGGCCAGAGCGAGGTTAGAAGGGGGGCAGTTGCCAAGCGAGGGTCCCGAGCGAGTCGAAAGTGGCCCCCGCCCGGCAAGGGGCCCCAAAAAAGTCGAGAAGGCCGGGGGGGGGGCCCGGTTTCCCAAAGGGCCAAAAGCGAAGGGGGGAGAGAGACGTGCCCCCGGAGGGGGGAAAGCGAGGGCGAGAGGGGGCCATGCCAGGTGGGGGGGAAAATTTTTTCCAGAGTGGGGGAGTGACAGGCGAGGGGCCCCCAGCGAGGGGAGGGCTGTGTCAAATTGGGGGGCCCCAAACCGAGGCGAGAGGGCCGTTTTGGGCCCGGGAAGAACCAGAGTGAGGCGAGGGAAAGGCGTGTGCCAGGTTGGGGAGCAGAGCGAGGCCAAAATTTGAGCCAAGTGCCCGGTTTTGGGGGCGATAGTGGTTGTGTCCCGACGAAAGGGGGGGGGATGGCGGAATGGCTGTTGCCAAAGGGGGGGGCCAAAACGATGCGAGAGTTTCCCGGGGTGCCAGGCAAGGGGGGGAGAGGGGGCGAAGGGGGCCGTGTGAAAAGGGGAGGGGCCCCGGCGAAGGGGAGGTAGCGGTTTCCCAAGAGAATCCAGAGCGAGGCGGAGTGGCTGTGTGCCAGGGAGGGGCCAGGCGAGGGTTAAAAGGGGGAAATGTGAAACGGGGGCCGAAACGGGGTTTGAAAGTGGCCATGCCAGGCAAGGGGCCCGAGCAAGACGAGAGTGGCCGTGTTCCCGGCAAAGGGCCAGAGGAAGGGGGAGAGAGACGTCCAGGGGAGGGGCCCCCGGACGAGGGGAGAGTTGGGCCCTGCCAGGTGGGGGGGCCCAGAGTTTTGCCAGGGGGCGGGAGTGGGCAGGGGAGGGGCCCCAGCGAGGGAAGAGGGCCCCTGTCAGTTTTAGGGGCCAAGCGGGGGGCAAGATGGCCATGCCAGGTGAGGAGCCAAAAGCGAGGCGAATTTTCCCTGGGGTAGGCAAGAACCAAGTGAGGGGAGTGGGTGTGTGCCAGGGAAGGGGCCAGAGCAAGGCGAGAGTGGCCGTGTGACAGGCGAGGGCCAGAGTGAGGCGAGAGTTGCCGTGTGCCAGGCAAGGGGACAGAGCAAATTGAGAGTAGCCGTGTGCCAGGAGAGGGCTAGAAAGAGGCGATATTGGCCATGTGCCAGGCGAGGGGCTAGAGCGAGGCGAGAGTGGCTGTGTGCCAGGTGAGGGGCCAGAGAGTTGCGAGAGACATCGTGTGACAGGCCAGGGGCCGGAGAGAGGCAAGAGTGGCTGTGTCCCAGGCGAGGGACAAGAGAGAAGCGAGAGTGACCGTGTGCCTGGCGATGGGCCAGAGTGAGGCGAGAATGTCTGTGTGCCTGACGAGGGCCAGAGTGAGGTGAGAAGGGCAGAATGCTAGGCAAGGTGCCAGAGC